>JAOUQT010144662.1:0-18737 GCA_025769995.1 Xyliphius kryptos | reverse complement strand
GGACCCCCCCCCCCCCCCCCCCCGCGACCCTCATAAAAGAATAAGCGGAAGATAATGGATGAAAAGAATGTAAAATGCATAGTGGGAAAATTCAGCGCTGAATCCTGATCTGGGTAGAGTTTCCATGTCCTCCCTGTGTCCACGTGGGTTTTCTCCGGGTTCTCCGGTTTCCTCCCACAGTTCAAAAACATGGATTCCAGGTAAAATTGAATGCTCCAAATTGCCCTGTATAGTGTGTGTATGTGTGTGTGTGTGCCCAGCGATGAATTGGCGCCCTGTCCTGGGTTTATCTGCCCAGCTCCCCAGATGTTCTCCCCTGGATGGGCATGGGGAACTTCTTGGGGGGAAATATCTTAATTTACATTAATTGAAGTGAAAAAACTCATTTAAATTAAATTTGTTTTGTTTGTATTCTATAAAAGTGGGTCATAACTTAATAATAACCTAATAAGAACATGTGGGTCTTGGCAGAGACCTGTTAAGAACCCCGGCTGTAGACATGCTGCAGCATTTGAAACACAGATAATAAGATGTAAAAATTCAAACTTAAGTATCTCAACGCCTCCAAGAACCGACGCCTGAAGTATCCTCTCAATGAAATGAACTACAGCAGGAAGTCTGTAAGTGAGCGTGGACTACAAAAATCCAAACAAATAAAAAAGGAGCTTCACGTTTTTCATTCTCTTGGAGAACTGTATTATACGGGACACAATCATCTTTGTATTCAAGCCTCCTTTGCTTCATACACAACAAGGTTGACCGGCAGAGGAGTGGGGTCATGTCCGGAGGGACGATGAGATGCCAGCCCTACCCAATTACCCACTGTGGGCCTTCTCTGCCTCGACTGCTGTCTGTGACTCTCATATTACTGAGACACCATCTCCATTGGAATTTCCATAACATAGTGGCAAACACAATCTGGCGAATGTTCACAAACTGGAGTGAACTCTTATCTCAGCAGTACATCAGCTCGCCTGATAATTGCCTGAATCCACTTCAGCGCAATCCACAATCGCTAAACAATTTCATATTCAGCAGGTTTATCTGCATCTGAATGATTTATTTCAACATGTCTACCTGCAACTTGTCAAAGCAGCAGGATATGTGACAGCAAGCATCAATAGAGGATGTAATTTCTGTGTGGGAGATGTTTCCCAAGAAATTACCTGATACCAGCACAAGACACAGTTTCCATATCAAGATACTCCAACAAAAAAACAAAAAAACAACTTTACTGTGAGGATACAGACATATCAGCCCCTTAATAAGACACATCTCTTTGTTTCGTCCATTTCAGCAGCTCCGCTTTGCACTTTTAGGACTTTGTAGTTCTACAGTTATAGACGGTCATGTTCTCTTCTCAGCTGGTTACCTTTAGGGGGCGTCATAGCAAGGAAGAACCGCAAAAAGTCCAATTTATGCAGACTTGGGATTAGCACTACAAGTGCACTTCCACTTCATAGGCACCTCCCCCTAAAAAAAAGCTGAGGCAATTTAGAGTCCCCAGTTTACCCATTAGCATGTCATTAAATGTGGGAGGAACCCGAGGACTGAGGTCCTGACTATTAAAAAGTGAATAAAAAGGAGTAACACAGTATATACAGTAATATATGGACAAACAGATGGACTACAGTCTGTAACTGTAGAACTACAAGGTACATCTTTACGGTAAGTGGAACTGATAGCATGAACAATAAGTGGAGCAAAAAGGGGGCGTGTCCCAATTTGTGATTAGAACTGTATCGGAACATTAAAATTAAAACATTTAAGCACCCATGGTCACATGACTTCGCATGACATGGTTACTGAAGCAATAAAGCACAAGTTGTGCATTATTGTGAATAAATCACGAGAAAGAGGTTTCCGCAATGTCACAACCTCAAGTGTCTTATTGTTTTTGTAAAACAGTTACAATACACTACAATAACAAGGTTTGATACATAACCATGTTTATTGAAAGCAAAATCGTTAATAATCTGGTCGTCCGCGACGTAATCAAAATAAATACCGATCGCTGAGTAACAGGTTTCCATCTAGTGGCCAAATTACAGTACTACTACTACTTCATTTTCTGAAACTTAATGTGTACTTATATAAATGTGAAGCCCTCAGAGGTGGGTGCTGGGCAGATACAATCAAGACAGGGCACCAATCTATAGCTGGACACACACTCACTCACACACACACACACACAAACAATATATATATATATATTTATTCATTCCTTCATTTTCTTCTGCTTAATCCTTTATGAGGGTGGTGGGATCACCATGCCCATCCAGAGGAGAACATCTCGGGCGCTGGGCAGATACACCCAGGACCTGCCAATCTATAGTTGGTCACACACTCCCTCACACACACAAAGACACACTTTATTGGGAAATTAGCAGCCGATTTATATTGAATGTTTTTGGAGTAGGCATCATTTGGTTAATATTTGGATTCATGGTGTATAATTTTAATTTATTAGGGAGACTGACACAGTGGTGTACCACATTTGACTTTCGGAGCTGGAGATCCGGGTTCCAATGCTGATTTTTGTGGAGATTCCACGTTCTCTCTGTGTCCGTGTGGGTTTGTCTTTGGGGTCTTCAGTTTCCTTCCACGGTCTAAAAAGTGTTTAAACTGTCCAGTATTTTAAGTTTAGGTTTATTTAATTATACAGCACTTTTTAAAATAGTATGTTGTCTCAAAGCAGCTTTGACTCTGAGTCTGAGCCACCAAACAGCAAGCCGAAGCGACTGGCAGAAAAAATATTCTCTGTTATAGACGGTTTTTAAGGAAGAAACCTTGTGAGGACCAAGGCTTTATGGGAGACTCAGCATCATCAGTGCAGGACACTCATAAACATGCAATAATCAGGTGTCCATTTTTAAAAGTGAAAAAAAAAAAAACGACATCTGTTTAGTGAGGCTGTCCTGGCCGGACATCAGAGTCAACAGTCCAATAGAAATCCAGGTTCTTTCCACTGCTGCAGTACTCTGGCAGCGCCATGGGTGGAGAGAGCTGGTGATACCAGTATTTTAATTTTAAAAAGGGAAGTTGATATATTGCAGACCTAAATAAGTCATTACGTCATCCAACTTAAGGTTAAAAACCTTGGGGAACCAAAAGCCCAACAGCGGTAGAGCAGCAGCACTTGGGCTCAAACCATCAATCCCCAAGATCATCATCCACTACCTTAATCCAGGGGTTCTCAACTGGTCTCAGCCTGGGACACACATTTTCTCACGGTCATAAAGTCGCAACCCAAACAAATGTATTTATGAAAAACACATTTAAAGTGAATTTAAAAGCATTTTTTAAAGAAACTGAGAATCTTTTCCTCAATAAATCAAAATCCATGTTTTAAATTCACCACGTGATGTTATTGTTCCTCTGAACCTCATTGAAAACAGAGATGGAGAAAATCGATGAACACAGAATCCGAATGTCCGAAGTCAATGAGGAACAATCTGTCCATGACCCAACCAGAACGTGTCTGCAACCCTCTTATGGGTTGCGGCCCACCATTTGAGAAATGCTGCCTCAATCAGCAAGTCCCCACTTCCCCCTCAGACATGGACATAAAATCTGGTTGATTTGGGAATACGTGGGAATAAGTGCTTTTCACCCAGTTTACACCACCACAAGCGTTTATATAACATTAACTTCTTTTCTTACCATTCATTTGACATTCTGATGGTCTATGAATATCCCACCACACATGGACAGTGCCCTACGCAGAGCATAATTAAAACATCGGATCTGTAACAGGTCTGGTGGATAAAGCCTCTTTAAATGTAGACGTTAATTTATGACCTATTTCGAGGGCGGACGTCAGCATTATTGAGTCACGATCGGTACTTTCAGTCGTCCACATTTATATAAAGCCTAAATAATGCAGCTGTGTGAAGAAACAGAACTTCATGGTGAACCGTGAGTCAGAGATCGTCTTTAGATGGTTAAAACTGTTTGCACTTAAAAAGGTTCATCATGTTCCGTGCCCTGCAAATTGCACTCATTGCTTTCTCCACGCTGTGGCCAGAGTGCAAGCTTATTAAAATTCCTAGTACGAGATGTGAGCGAGCGGATTCTCAGCTACAGTAAGAACTGTGACACTCAACCTGCTTATTTCCATACTATACTTAATTAAATCAAACATTCCAGCCTGCCGCTTTCATCCAAAGATAATTGTTGGGATTTAACGGCGCAGAAACGAGAGGCTCGTCGGACCCGTTATGCACCGTTGTTCTGACAGCTGGGTGGTGGGAGACTGTGAGATGGATAACTTTTCACTGCAGATGCCACGCTGAGCGTCGTGTGTAGCTGTTTTCAGCCTTGTTTCGAAATAAATCATGGCTGTGATCATGTTCTCAGACTTCAAGGTTTTGTGGTAACTAGTAAACATAAGACTGTGAAAATGAGAATTACGATTAATTATAATAATGTCTACGGTTTGCATCAGATTGTAGAGAAGCTTTATTAAAATCCAGGTGTGTACAGCTGGAAGGAAAACCGTCAGTACCTAGGACAGCTCCCATATGGGGTTTCCAAATGCATTGAAAAAAGGAATGTTTCATGTACACAGTGGAAATCACCAACTCTGAAACAGCGGGGTGACACAGTGGTGCAGTGGTTAGTGCTTCCGCTTCGCAAAAAGAAGATCCTGGGTTCAATTCTGGTTCTGTATACTGTGGGGACTCTGTAAATTATATTACGAATTGCAGTGTATTTGTTGAAAACAGCCAGAAATGGTTTATTCCTGAAGCGACCTACAAGAATCCCAACTTGGTTGGGGCTAAAAAACAGAGTTCGTCATACAGCCTCCCTTAAACAATAAGCGTTAAGGTCTTTGCTCATAGAACCACACTGCTAACTTCAGAGGACTGAGATTTGAACCCATAACCTTCAAATTGATAACCCATCACCTCAACCATTGAGCTACCAAAGCCACCAAACCCCCCTGAAATGGCCTAGAGATCTAATGCATTGAACTATTGGCTTAAAGTTTAATAAGAAAGCCAAAAGAATTTGGTACACATCCAGAGCCTCATCTCTAAAACTGTCTCTATATACGTGTTACACTTAGATATTCTATACACCAGTTTACAATTGTTCTAATTCATTGAGTTTCCTTGTAAAAGTTTTCATGAGCTGGTCACCAAGCCGTTCATCTCCCAAAGGTAACAAATAATTTGGGGGAGAATTAATATCTCGGATGGCATGATGGCTTAGCTTTTTCCTCCCACGTTCCAAAAACATGAAGGTAAATTGAATGCTCTAAATTGCCCTGTATAGTGTGAGTGGCTGTGTGAGTGAGTGTGTACCCAGCGATGGATTGGCGCCCTGTCCTGGGTGTATCTGCCCAGCGACCGAGACATTCTCCCCTGGATGGGCGTGGGGAACCCCACCACGAACCCTCATAGAGGAATAAGTGAAAGATAATGAATGAATAAATTAATTAATAAATATCTGAAGTGCGGCATGATGATGGCTTGGATGCAGCTGCTCGACCATGGAAACCCATTCCATGAAGCTCTCTGCGCAATGTTCTCGAGCTAATCTGAAGGCCACTTGAAGTTTGGAGTTCTGTACTGATTGACTCTGCAGAAAGTTGGCGACCTCTTCGCCCTTCTCACTCGTGGCCTCCCACTTGGCGGCTGAGTTGCTGTCGTTCCCAAACCCTTCCATTTTCTTATGATCCAGCTGACAGTTGACTGTGGAATATTCAGAAGAAATTTAATGACTGGTTTTCCTATTACAGTTCCACACTGGAATTATGAGCTCCTGAGAGCGAGCCGTAAAAACAGTCTGCATGCCTAGCTGCTTGGTTTTTTACACCTGTGGGCATGGAAGTGATTGGAACACCTGATTCTGGTCATTTACATGTGTGAGCAAATACAGTGTATAATTCAATAGATGATTTTCTATACAGTAAGTGAAGTGGGTGTGTCCATGGTGAGTGGGCAAACCAATTGATTTGACAGATTCACTCGGGGGTTGTAAAGTGTTTCGTGCCTATGGGCTGGTTAAGGACATGGTTAATGTTAATGACGCGGCCTTGCTGCATCTGATCCGATTAGAACAGCACAGCACGCACCAACACACCACCACGTCAGTGTCACAGCAGTGCTCAGACTCACTCATCACCAAAATAACACCTGCTCTGTAGGAATCCTGAGCAGAGAACAGAGTAAAGAGAACTCACAAAGTACACGGAGAAACAGATGGACTACCGGCTGTAATTGTTGAACTACACAGTGCATCCAACTTGCATGATAAGTGGAGCAGATAAAATGGACAATAAGAGTGGAATCAACCTACTAAGGAGACAGTGAGTGTGTGTTTATAATTTATTATAACGTATATCAACGTATATATAACGTATCAAGCTCAGAGAGCTGGGACGACTGACTGCAACAGGGGATCCGGAAAACACAAAGAATGACTTTGTTATGAAGCGAAACAACAGCGAGCGGAGCATCGGAACAGAACGAGTCTCTCGATAGGCGCTTGACTAACATGAAAATAAAACACGAAGGAACTCTGGGAGAACGTAACTAACATTCGACACCAGGGGCACATGAAGAAGACAGGTGAGGGAATTCATTACCAATCAGACAGAAAACACAGGCAGGAAGGAAGGTGAGCAAAGAACAAACAGGACGTGATAAACAGAAGGTAAACACCAAAGCACATGGCGTCATCTGTCAGTACCAACCACATTATCACCGTCATGCCAACTACTGTTAATTAAAGGCTAGCAGATTGTGTTGTATCAAATCGAAGCTATTTAAACAGCTCTCGAATGAATAATTCAAAACATTACGTGACTGCAATTACTTATTAAGAAAAAGACGGGGTCTAAATAATAAAACATAATAAAATGTAGTGTAAACAGAAAATGTACTTTATGGCTAAACCCACACATTTC
This sequence comes from Xyliphius kryptos, assembly GCA_025769995.1. Lineage (NCBI taxonomy): Eukaryota > Metazoa > Chordata > Actinopteri > Siluriformes > Aspredinidae > Xyliphius > Xyliphius kryptos. Next base: position 11,821 of record JAOUQT010144662.1, on the reverse strand, counting down.
ACCTACTAAGGTTTTGATGACGTGGTTATTTAAGCAAGTCGCGTCCATCCGCTACAGGATTCTGGAGTGTAAGTGTCTGGATCACAAGCTCTGTTGTAGAGGGTTGTATTAAAGGCTCTGTGAAAAGTTCTTCCACACCAATCTCACCCACCCTTCATTTATAGCCCATGGTTTGTGCAGGACATCATAAAAGGACCTTCCCCAAACTGTTCTAACATGTTAAAAAAAATGCAATTATACATTCGGACTGACTGAAATGTTCATGATTAAGAAGTTCAAATAATTCTGTCAATATAGAATATATAGCATAATTATTTGTATCTGATTTATAAAACAATTTCTGAAAACAAGTCATTTAGGAAACAAACAAATACGCATTACATGTAGTACAGTACCCAGCCATGGATTGGCACCTGGGTGTATCTGCCCTGGATGGGCATGGGGAACCCCCCGCGACCCTCATAAAGCGGAAGATAATGAATGAATGAATGAATGAATGAATGAATGAATGAATGAATGTGGTACAGTCGTAGGCTTGTGGTTAAGAAACCAGCCTTGCCCGTTCGATTCCCAATCCCACCAAGTACCGTGGCTGAAGTGCCCTTGAGCAAGGCACCTAGCCCCAATTGCTCCCCGAGCGCCGAATACAAGGTTGCCCACCGCTCTGGCCATGTGTGCTCACTTCAACAGTGTGTGTATATGTGTGCATGGATGGGTCAAAAGTGGAGGACAAATTCCTCTGTGTGTAAGCACAGTCGGCAAAATAGATTACTTTATCAATTAACATGTAAGCAAGACATAAACAAAGAGCATGGAAAGTCTCTAAGGGCGTGAACGTTTTGGGCGCTAGGCAGGTACATCGAGAACAGGGCGCCAAACCATTGCTGGGCACACACTCACTTACACAGACCCTACATAGAGGCAATTTTGGTGCAACCAATTTACCTCAAATTAATGTGGACTGTGGGAGAAAACTGGAGAACCCAGAAGAAACCCACATGGACATGTGGAGAACATGGAAACTCCACACAGATTTGGATTCGAACCTGGATCAACCACTAAACTGCTGTGAGGCCTCCTCATGAATGTTTTTGGAATTCAAATTTAACTACGGAAAGCTAATTATTAATACACAGTAGCATTGAAAAGTTAGTACACGCCCCCTCGTTGCTCCATTTCCTGCACCTACCATATAGATGGACTTTGTTTTTTTAGAATTACAGACTGTAGTCCATCTGTTTTGTCTTTTGTTAGTCTCCTGTTGGTTCTCTGTTGTTTACAGAACAAGTGTAATTTGGGTGGTGCATTGTTTATTAGCCGGTTGTAGTGCAGCAGTGCTGCTGTAGTTTTATTTAAACACCTCAGTGACACTGCAGGGACAGGAATAATGCACCGACCCAATAATACCTGCTCTGTGGTGCTAATGGGGTCCTGACCAATAAAGGGGAAGTACACAGTATGTACTGTAGTCCACAAACCGAACTGTAGAACTACAAAGTCCATCTTTACTATGGAACGGATAACATGGACAATAAGTGGGACAAAAAAGGAGGCCAAACTGTTGACTGGTACTGTAACCTTAAAAGACCCAGCCCAAAATCCCACCTCATCGTGCAGCTAGGTTCAGTTTACACTCCGTGTTTAGCACTACACAATAAAGCTTATGATTCTCTGTCGTAACACACCAGTAAAAAATGAACCTGCGGCGGATCAGCGGCGAGGCCAATGCGGCTTCATTCCACCGAGGCCGTCTCAGGCTCTTCAAACCCGACCTGTCTGCCAGTCCTCTAAAGCACAATGAAAGCCATTCAGACATACGGGGGGGCTGAGAGGCTCACCTGGGAGTGCGCTCGTGGAAGTCCGGCGACTGTCTCCCCGGCTAATAGCTTTTCGGATTGGAACTTAATTCTGTGAGGGAATTAAATTATATAGCATGTCAAAACAAATTAATGTCTAGAAGCAACCAGGTGCTTTGTTGACAGGCCTGGAGGATTTGTCATTTTGGGAAGAAGCCCTCAGCTCTATTAGGAGTGTGTTCTCTTGTATCATATTAATTTGCTGGCATTGTCCTTGCTTCGCCCCCCTGTGTACGAGTGGACCTGTGAACAAAGACATTTTGTGTTCAAAGCCTTTGAAGTACTAAATTTTACTAAATATACCCTGCGTTATCTGATGCATTTAAACCAGTGCAACCACCGTGGAACCACTGTGTCACTACAGGCTTGAGGACAACCTGATTTATGATGTTCCTCCTGGGGTCCCGAGCATTAAAAAAATTCGAAAAGGGGATGAAGAGAACCAACGTGGATGTAGTGTACCGTCTCCAAAGATACGAGTATGAAATGCATTTATAAGGTTAGTGGAGCTTATAAAATAGACATTAAGTGCAGAAACAAGGAGATGCCTCTGATAAAGTGGTTGGTGAATGTATAGGGAATTCATACTTCTATACAGTATCATAACTCAATATTTATTCAGCTGTATCTGTGATGATGTGAAGAAAAGATGCAGGGGTGGGAGTCTCTAAATACACAGTGGTGTCGAACAGACCTGGGTATTTTACAGCCCTGGGGCCACATCCAGCCCTTTGGCTGTCCACCTCGATCCCACACGAGGTCAAGAGGAGGTGCGGACTGAGTTCTCACACAATAGACATCATCTTTAAATAAAATCACTGCAGTTATATAGCATTCTATCAGTCCATTGGTTTGACCTCCCCACAAAAGTCCCGCTTTTCCATGCGGCCCATTGAAATATGAAGAGTATGAAGTACCATGGAGAGTAAATTTGCTGATGTTCGGACCCTTTTACAGGATGTACTTGATATTATAACTGGTATGTGGGCAGTGGAGCCATAGTGATTCAGGTTCCTCTTAGGTTCCATTGCAGGATTTTTTTTAAACAACTTAAACTAACTGCAAACTACTGTAATATATGAATTTTTTAAAAATCCAGTCAAAACAAAGCATTTTAAACTGATTTTAAATTGGTAGACAAAATAAAGAACATCTCCTCTATTTAAAACATAGGATCCTAACTACTTCCCGTCCCATTCAACCCATAACCAGCCCACGTACCAGTCCCATTTTTCAGGTGAAAACTATTTTAGCATGTTTTATAGTATATCGGAAAATGTTCCAGTGCTAAATGTCAAGGGCCTATACTGCTAAACCTTTATTTTGTATTTTATTTGCTGCTAAATTCAATGTAAGTTATATTTCACCCTTATATATATATATAGTTATATTTCATTGTTTATATTATATTCAATATGCTGCCATGTTTATATTTCCTATTCATATACTGCCATGTTTATATATTATAGATGTATACCTATATATTTATATCATTCTACATTGTACATTCTATATTTATATATTCGTTTTACATTTTTAAATCTAAGTTTTAATTTAGCAGAATAGGGTAAAACTGGGTCCGTGCGCCACAATATTGTGATGTGCCACATGAGATGAAAATGATAATAGAGTCTCTTTGAATCCTTGACTCCTTGAATAAAGGACCAAACTGAAAGAACAATCCAGAACTAATCAAACATCCAAACACAGAGCCCAGTACTCACGGGGGCTTGACTTATATACACATATTTATTCATCTTCTTCCATCCATCTAACTGTACCTTCTTTTCGTCTTGCCATTATGGGAAACAGAGCTTTCAGTCGCTCTACTCCCCGACTCTAGAACTCACTACTCTTAGAAATACTGAATCACTCTCTCTGTTTAAATCTGGACTCAAAACTCACCTATTTAAAATAGCTTTTTTTTATAATTAATTCTAATTTTGCTCTATCATTTTATTGTGTTTTTATTGGTATATGTATATCTCTGACTTGCTGTACGGTGTCCTTGTGTGTTAGAAAGGTGCCTTGAAATAAAATGTATTATTATTCATATAAAAATCAAATAAAACAATATTAGTAAGCTGGCCTGAAGAAAATATGAAAATGCAAGTAAACAGTATGATGTGTATTTTTTTTTAGTTATCACTTAAATAGTAGTTTATCATATTACTTTTGAGGTCATTTATTCACTAGCATCTTCTGGTGATGCACTGACTTGCTTACTGCTGAAAACGAGTTTTTACATTTATGCCCAAAAATTCTTACAGACAACACATCAATAATTAATGAAGTACCTCGATTTACTCATCCGTTGTTGTGTTTCCAGAAGAGGTGTGTTTTGAGTGGTTTCTTAACGATGCTGAATGTTTCAGCACCACGGACAGAAATTGTTCTGCGTTAAGCTGAATGCGAGCAGCTACAGGAAGCCAATAGAGAGAGAGATGAGTAGTGGAGTGACATGAGTACGGTGGGCTTCCCCATGCCCATCCAGGGGAGAACATCTTGGCGCTGGGCAGATACTCTCAGGACAAGGCGCCAATCCATCGCTGGGCACACACGCACTCACACAGCCACACACATAAACACACACTATACAGGGCAATTTAGAGCACTCAGTTTACCTTGAATCCATGTTTTTGGACTGTGGGAGGAAACCAGAGAACCCGGTGGAAACCCATGCGGACATGGAGAGTGCATGGAAACTCCGCCCACATCCATTATCTTCCACTTATTCCTGTACTAGGGTCACGGTGGGGGTTCCCAATGCCCATCCAAGAGAGAACATCTTGGGTACACCCAGGACCAGAGTGCCAATCCATCGCTGGGCACACACTCACTCACACATCCACACATAAATACACTATAGAGTATACAATTGACCTTGAATCCATGTTTTTGGACTGTGGGAGGAAACAGGAGAACCCGGAGAAAACCCACGCAGACACGGGGAGGACATGGAAGTAATCATATAATCGTGATTATTTTTTATACAATAATTGTACCATCCATCCATCATCTTCCGCTTATTCCTCTACTAGGGTCACGGTGGGCTTCACCATGCCCATCCAGGGGGGGAACATATTGGGAGCTGGGCAGATACACCCAGGACAGGGCACCAATCCATCGCTGGGTACACACTCACACAGCCACATTATACAGGGCAATTTAGAGTATTCAATTTACCTGGAAATCGGAGAAAACTCACGCAGACATCGTGCCGCCCTAATCGTACCATGAAAATCTGTAATCGTCTCATCCCTAAAGAGCACAATATTGACGATGATCAATATATCTGCATGCAATTAAGATCAAACCTGACCTCTATTTTAAGAACGGTGATAATCCATAATACAAATCAGTAGGATCACAACCATGAAAGAAACGTCTGTATATCCACAACGTGCAGTTCAATGTAACCGTTATTGGATTAAATTGGTTAAAATTAGACTAAAGAAAGTCACAGATGAGTCAACATGCTCATTTATGCCGCAGTAATCCACTCCTGCCTTCTGTGTGAAGGTCATTCTCAGTTCCTCATAGATGGTAAAAAAAGGAGTCACCCGCTCCAGTCGCCCACGCATACTAAATACACCTGAGATGATATGATGAGGGGAAAGGATTACAGGGTCAAGCTGAGCTTTTTAATTACTAAAATAGAAAAGAAAAAAAACAGAAAAGGATGCAAATTAAGCACGGGCTAAAGAACCACGGGGGGATGTTCCAAAAACGTGGTGCAATGACAAACCCGGATATGTTACCTCAAGGGTCAATGTTTTGTCGTGCAAACGGAGTTTATTATATTTGGACATTTAGCAGATGCCGTTATCACATTTTGATTAAGGTTAAAACAGGGTTGGCCCTACCCTTGAAGTAACGAGGGTTAAGGGTGCTCAAGGTTCCCACAAACCTGGGATTTGAACCCACAACCTTCAGATTAGCATCCCAACACCCTAACCCCCTAACCGCTAAGCAACCACACACCTACCAAAAGGTTAATCACTTAATCCGCTATCTGGATGCACTTTCTAATGCTGGTATGTTTTTCCTTAACATTTTGTAAAGGCTCTGTCTATAGAACAAGCCTAAAGCATTATATATCCCTGTCCTCTGTCCTATGAGCTCCATTATTCACTATCATTTTTACGCAAGTGCATGGTTTAGTAGCTCTTGGCATGTGTTCTCGGTTCTTTGGCAGCTTGGACAACACCAGCCATGGGAGGGAACAAAGAGCAAAGGAATCAGAGTGGAAAGCATCTCCAAGCTATTAAGGAGCCACAGCGAGCCAATTTCTCAAAGACAGGCATGCAAAGTGTGAATAGGTAAAAGCTCGAGCTGTGTTAACCCCACACTATGGGATGTATTCTTCAAAAATCACATTACTCCTCCTGAGAAGTTCAAATGCTCCATGTGAGGGGCCACCGCAGCAGGATGATCAGTATATCTGACATGGCACAGCTTCACATAGGAATCCCTTCCCGACGCATCCCTTCTATTTATACGGGTTTTAAACCAGCACTATACATAGACCTTTAATAAACAGGACAATATAGTGTCTAAACATGTTCTTAAAACCAGTCCCTGGAAAAAAAAACCCATGCAGGCAGAGAAAGGACATGCAGACTCCCCATCTGTAATGAAGCCTTGACCTTCTGCTGTTAAGAAGGTGCCACCTTGTAGCACTGTGTTTGCTTCAGACCACAAAGCAACCTCATTTAACTCAACACATTAAGATAAAGTGTACAAATGAAAAACCTGTGGGTATAAAAGTGTTACAGGCCTGTACACTCGTATAAAAACCTAAGAAACATGGGCGTAACAAAGGAATCTGATTTACTGTTTGTTATTTGGGGGATAAAGCCCTTTATGATCTTTGCCTGGTTATATTACTTAGAGAGGTAATGAGTGAGAGAAGCAATGATCCATGTAATGAGCCCCCCAATCTCTCCCTCCAAACCTCTAGGAAACAATGTGGATGAATGTAAACACAGCAGACATGTAGAGAAATTTTATGTGCAAAGCAATATTATGGGCAGCTTTAAATACTATTCCGTCCACGCTAGTTTTCATTATTTACTCTGATATGACCTTTATTAATGCAGGTTTTTATTACACCAATTAATTACCTTAGTCACTATACTGCCTCATCTGCCTTCACATGGATATGAATTTGAGTGGCATTCCATTTATAATCTATAGGGTTTAAAAAGATTTCAGCTTTGGTTGAGGGAGTGGTAGCTCAGTGGTTAGGGTGTTGGGCTAGCAATCTGGGGTTGTGGGTTCCAATCCCAGGTCCACTGAAGTTACCAATGTGGGTCCTTGAGCAAGACCCTCATTGCTTCAGGGTGCTGTATCTACCCTGTGTTTATCAAGTTGGGATAGTTGTAAGTCGCTTTGGATAAAAGCGTCTGCAAAATGACCAAATGTAATGGTTGTTCTGTAAAAGCTTTATACTGGACCATCTAACCAGCCTCCCTTTGTAGGGTTATATTCTGATGTTGGAAGGCCTGGCTCACTGTCGCCATCCTAGTTCCTCCCAAAGATGTTCAATCGGTTAAGGTCAGGACTTTGTGCAGGCCAGTCAAGTTCATCCACACCAGACTCGGTCATCAAAGTCTTTATAAACCTTGCTTTGTGCACCAGTTTGCAGTCATGAGTTTCTTTTACTGGAACTAAGAGGCCAAGCCCAGTTCCTGGGACAAACTTTACACTTGGCACAATGCAGTCAGACAAGTACCGTTCTCTTGGCAACCGCCAAACCCAGATTGCCAAGAGCGCAATTCGTCCCTCCAGAGAACACGTCTCCACTGCTCAAGAGTCCATTGGTGGCTTGCTTTACACCACTGCATCCGACGATTTGCATTGCACTTGGTGATGTATGGCTAGGATACGGCTGCTCGACCATGGAAACCCATTCCATGAAGCTCTTTGTGCACTGTTCTTGAGCTAAGTTTGGAGTTCTGTAGTGATTGACTTTGCAGAAAGTTGGCTACCTCTTCGTATTATGCACGTCCGCTAACCCCACTCCGTCTGTTAACGTGGTCTACCACTTCGTGGCTAAGTTGCTGTCGTTCCCAAACACTTCCATTTTCTTATAAGGCAGCTGACAGTTAACTGTGGAATATTTAGGAGAGGGGAAATTTGCACAGGTGGGCTGGGTGAGTGCATGTCCAAGCATTAAAAACCCCTTTTACTGGATTCATCCCTCACCAGAACATGTCTCTCCTTCTCTAGAGTCCAGTGACTGTGTGCTTTACACCACTGTGAATAAAACAATTGAATGCAGCTGCTCTGTAGTGATCAACCACAGAAAGCACTCTGACATCATAATCCATGGACCCACTATGTCATATTAGAAGGTCTAACACTTCATTGGTAAATGGCTGTCGCTCCCAATCAATTCAACTGTCATATAATACCACTATGGATCTTTTGGCCCAGGTAGCATCCTATCCCAGTACCACACTGGAATTCACTGAGATCCTAAGAGCAACTTCATATTTCCTTGATGTTTGTTGAAAGTGTCTGCAAGTCTAGATGCTGGTTTATACACAACTTAACCTGAATTCAACACGTTTAAAAGGGTGTGTGAATACTTTTATTTTATACCACAATGTGGTATACAAATGGTTCACCCTTAGAGGTGGGAGTGGAGATTTCCTCTGGCATTTTCAAATACTATATTGAACGACAATGTTAATACCAGCCTGGACGCAGGCTCAGTCCCGTCTCTGTTATGACAGGACAAGGTCAGGTTCCTCTGACACTAAAGCCCTGGCCAGTTTTCAGAGCTGCCCTTTGTGATAAATGTATTGTGATGTGCTTCCAAAGTTTCCCCCCTCACGTTCCATACCCACCCATCACCCACTGGTGGCTGGTTGTCAACGTGTCTCCAAAAATCACTCTTTGCCAGAGACAGTTCGGGGCGTCTATTCAGTAAAAAAAAAAAAGGGTGCATGCAAGTCTAAACTATACTTTAAAAATGCGAAAGCGGTAAACATTCACGGCTGCCACACTTATACAAAGACAGGCGGGAAAAAGGATCACATTTATGTCAAGGTACAAATCGTGCAGACAGTTTTATAATAATGCCTCTACACTAGCACTTGGTCGGATGCTTAATTATTAATGCATGGCACATTAAACTCGGCACATCATAGTTTTTGGCCGGAGGACATTCTGAGAGACCGGGAGAACATTTGCTCATTCATCTACTCTACAAAAAGCACTTAAAGGACACTCTGAATTCACAAACCAATACTTTTTCAGCCACTGCTCATCTGGTCTTCCACTCAGGGTTTACTGTGCCAAATAAAGAGCCACAGTTTGAGGCCAAAGGAAATGATTCTGCATGAAATACCGACCACCTCAGGGTACAGAAATCCAATTATTACCCGGCGCTACAATGAACCTCCAGTTACAAGGGATAACAAACAGCTTGGTCTTTAAGGCGGAGGGACGAGGCACATACATTTTCAGGTGACAAGACCAATTTCTATATTAATCTGAATCCATAGTTACAGTGTTTTCAAACTTTCTTTGTCATGCCCCCCTTGGAAGATGGAAAATGTTTACATCCTACTCCCTCCATGCACCAACAAACTGCTGTTGTATTTAAATTAAGCCACTTTGCATCACTAAACTGCTTCTTTAATCAGTCAATTTAATTTTCCAGATGTGGTAAATAACAAAGTAAATGTACTTCATTACTGTATTTAAGTCGTTTTTTTTAGTTATCTGTACTTTACTGGGTATTTCTGTCACTTAATACTTCTTACTTCTACTCACTACATTTTCGAAACAGGTTTGTTTTTTTGAATACATTCATTTATAGGTCGATTTTATCGCTTTATTTATGTCTTTTAATCTTCATCTTCCAGGTGGCCGACCGACTGAAGCTAGAGGCACTATAATGTCAAAAGTATTTGCTCACCCATTTAAATGATCACTTTCATGGCCACAGGTGTATAAAATCAAGCAGCTAGGCATGCAGACTGTTTTTACAAACATTTGTGAAAGAGTGGCTCGCTTTTAGGATCTTAATGTATCCCAGTGTGGAACTGCAGAACTCCAAACTTCATGTGGCCTTCAGATTATCTCAAGAACAGAGTGCAGAGAGCTTCATGGAATGGGTTTCCATGGTCCAGCAGCTGCATCCAAGCCATAAATCACCAAGTGCAATGGGGTAAAGCACGCCGCCATTGGACTCTAGAGCAGTGGAGATGCATTTTCTGAATTGACCAATCACGCTTCTCCATCTGGCAATCTTATGGACGAGTCTGGGTTTGGCTGACTGCATTGTGCCAAGTGTAAAGTTTGGTGGAGGGGGGATCATGGTGTGGGGCTTGGCTTCTTAAGTCCAGTGAAAGGAACTCTGAATGCTTCAGCATACAAAGACATTTTGGACAATTCCATGCTCCCAACTTTGTGGGAACACTTTGGCGCCGGCCCCTTTTCCTTCCAACATGACCGTGCACCGGCGCACAAAGCAAGGTACATACATAAAGACATGGAGGACAGAGTCTGGTATGGAAAAACTTGAGTTCTGACCTTAACCCCATAGAACATCTTTGGGATGAATCAGAGAGGAGACTGAGAGCCAGGCCTTCTCGTCCAACATCAGTGTGTGACCTCACAAATGCACTTCTGGAAAAAAAAGTAAAAATTCCCATAAACACCCTCCTAAACTTTGTGAACAGCCTTCCCGGAAGAGTTGAAGCTGTTCTAGCTGCAAAGGGTGGACCGATATATTGAACTGAGGAGCAGGATGTCACTTCAGCTCATATGTGAGTCAAGGAAGGTGAGCGAATACTTTTGGCAATATAATGTATGTTTCAATCTGCTCATGCAGTTAATGAAATTCGAAACGGAACCCTATTGGATGTAATACGGGGGGAGAGGGGGAGCAACTGGTGGAGGATTGAACTTGTGATTGGATGATGGGCAAAAAGAAAACTTAACGAGGAAAAGTAAAAGCAGATTGAAACAAGTGAACTATTACATCATTTTTAATCCTTTTCATATTTATTGGTGCAATTCTTTATCCAGTGTTCTGTACATAGAGTTCTGAGTTCCAAACAAAACTCTTATTGAGTTTGAACCTTAAAGGGAGGACACGTTAAACACATTATGCATTTTGCATTAATTAACTTCCATTTGATTTCATTTTAATGGTGTTCTCGAAAAAGTTCTCTAAAGCATTCTACTGAGCGACTGAGAAACTCCTCCCAACATGCAGCTGCACTGTATTGTATATAATCCGTACACTGACAATGTTATTATTCAACCACTGCTTTGGTTAATTGTTTTGTACATTAGAACAAATCTATGGCAGGCTAATACTTGTAATTTTCACATGGTTTTGAATTTTTTAATAATGAACAATATGAAACTAAAGCAGCTTACTGCATATTTTTACGTGATAGTGCTGGTGTATCTTTGAGATACACTGTTAACAATGTAATAATTTGTAGGTGCATGTACTTTTATACTTCTAAAGTAAAAAAAAATAAACACACTTCAACTTTTACTTAAGTAAGGGACTTCAGTACTTCTGCCCCCTCTGGCCATTTCCAGACTTGTTTTTCATTATTATTGCATTTGGCCAATCACATTTCAGCATCATTGGTTGCAAGGTTTTAAATCTTTCTGCCTACGCCTTCAGAAGAAATGTTGCTAGCCCCAGTAGCATTAAATAAGGGTATAGCAACCTCTGTTGCGTCACCAATCAGATTTGAAATTGTCCATACTTGAGCCTTCTAGAAGGCCTATGGAATGTCAGCATATTTATGCATTCTGATTGCAAAGTACTTTTGATGAGCAAACATTTTCAGCCAATAGAAACGTGTTCCAGAAATACATGAGCGTCAGTGGCCAATGAGGACGGATTGTGTAAAAATACCGAGTATTTATCAGGATTTATGTTGAGTCTTATTTTCCTAAATAATATTGCAATTTGATGAGGT
>JAOUQT010144567.1:0-18740 GCA_025769995.1 Xyliphius kryptos | reverse complement strand
CACCCTGTCTAAATGAGCTACCACTAGAGGGCGTGATTGCAGATCCAATGAATTGACCGATGTGGATCTTTGAGACATTAAAGCTTTAGGGGTGCTGTATGATCCAGCTTAAAGTTTACAGTTTTTTTTTTTTTAATGGAACACAAAAGTTATCTACAATAAATATCTAATAAATGAGGTTTTAAATTCTATTTTAGAAAGATCATTTTTTAAAAACATTTAAAATTCTTAACATGCTATAACACAATGTATTTACATAGAAATAATAATAAAAGGATTTTTTGGTTACCTTAAGCTTTTACATCAATACTCAGGAAAGAGTAAATACAAACTGAACTGACCATGAACTGAGAGAAACAGCAGGTCAGCTGACTTCTGTGAACAGATTAAACTCTTAGGTTCTTTTAACAAGACCATCTGTCCTGGTGCAGAGTGAGGATCAGTGGTCCTCCTACGTCCTCACATCCTCACATCGACTCGACTGAGAGGGAAACGGTGGAGGAGGTAAAGAAAGTCTCTTTACATGTTTTGAATGTTGATGCAGCTCAATCTGACCACAGGGTCATTGAGCTCCATGAAGGTTGTTCTGCTTCACTAACTTATTTTCTACCTTTTTAAAAACAGTTCTTTAGGAAACCGACTGGGCTGATCATTATGGGCTGCTCACCTTCAAAAGGTCAGCACTTCACTGGAGTTTATGATCACAGCTTCAGAGAACCAAAGTTTCAAGACAACCAGGATGAAACCAAGAGTAAGAACCAATCAGAAACAGGGATCATATCCACCACACTGACTTTATTACAACAAGGAGAGGAAGAAGAAGAAGATGATGATGATGAAGAAGATGAGGAAGGTGCATTAGAAACATCTGAATGCATAAGATCCTCACTCAGTAATGCAGTCTGTGACGGAGGAAGCGTCATTAAAGAACCTGTTGACGTGGAGGAGACTCACATACAAACATCCGAGAGAAAGAAACCCCAAAAGATAACAATGATCTCCAAATCAAACCATCCAACGTCCAGCATTCAGTTGAAGGACGACGCCCCAGAGCGCGTAGTGAGAGCTTCACAGGCAGCATACGCTTATCTGAACCCTAATGTACAAAGATATGAGTCGCTACTAAGAATCCTGCAGGAATTAGGACAGACCCGGCTCTCATTACAGCGGTCTGCTGCTTCACTGACCTCACAGTATGAGGAGATCAACCAGATCTTAGAGGAGCTGGCTGCTGAAGGGGAAAAGATGCTGGAGGAGTGTGGAAACCCTGTGGATGGATCAAATGCACAGATCAATGGACTGATGAATCAAGATCTAACAAATTCTGACACGGATGGAACTGATATCCCGTCAGATCTGCTACAGCAGCTGCTCCACCAGTCCCTCAACCAAATGAGGCAGATCGGAGATTCTGTGACCGAGCTGGGAGACGCAGCACTACAAGAAACAGCTGACTTCTTCAGCTCACTCTCAAACATCCTGAGAAAGAAGCTTTTGGCGAAGCGAGCAACAGAAGCCCGTTTTAAACAAGTGTTGGTGTGTGTTGAAGCTGCTACTCTGAACAAACCCAGCCTTAAAGATGCTGCTCTACAGAGTGAAGACAGTGGGATCGGCGCCGACAACGAGTGTCAGAAAGGTTCCAGGAGAAACCAAAGATCGATTGCTGGGTCAGCAGCAAGCACAGGGTCATCTCGCAGCTGTTCAGAGAACGTATCACCTGATCTGATGGAGACCAATGATGCTGAAGCAATTAAATGTGATTTGAAAAGCAGGAGGATGTCTAATTTGTCACAAAATGATGCCTTAGAGGACAAGGTGGAGAATAAAAAGCCAGACATCAGTAACTGCATCTGGACTGAGCAGAAAGGAAAGAACGTCAGCCGTCCCCAGTCTGCAGACTCCTCTGTGTTTCCTCGGAAGACCAGACATTCCGGTTTGGGACTTCCACGACGATCCCGATCCGCAGACTGTCTGTTCAGCAACTGTATGGATGAAGGTCCAAGAAAACCTCAGTTGGAGATCCAAAATCCTGTTAAAACACAAACCTCAGCAGAGGAGCAACATGGAAACCAAGTACCACTTAAACCATGTTTGTTGTCTAAGCCACACCCTGTATTAACCCCTGAACCACCAGGGAAAAATGCTGTCAGACGGCTGATCAACACCTTCAGCCAGGGGACCCAGGACATGTCCAACCAAAGGTCTGTAATCAGGCATGTGAAGCTCAGAGGAAGCAGGCGATGTGTCCTGTTAAACCACCACAGTGCCTCCCCTACAGGCAACAACGAGTATCAGCCCAGGAGACGACTCGCAGTGAGGAATCAGGATGCAGAAATGGAGAACCTGCCACCTCCTCCTCCTGAGATACTAATGGACAACTCTTTTGAGAGCAGTGATGGGTCTCCTGGTGAATTTGCCAGTCAGAAACACAAGCATGGAGTCTCCCAACGTCTCCGAACATCGGTGCAGAAAGGATCACTGCTTCCCAGTCGAGCTAAGATCTCAAAGCTCTCTCTCTGCAGTTCAGCTGACTGTCCAATCACTCAGGACGTTCAGTTTAACAACCAAACTGAGGGAAACCCAGAGGAAGTTGACAGTCTCTATGAAGAGTCCCAAAACATTACCCTCCATCACACCTCAATGTGTACATTCAGGACAGATCAAGGAGATGATGATATCTCCAGGTCGCCACCTGTGAGAGGGGGTGAAGCTGTGGGACAGGGGAATAGGGTCTCAGGTGAACAGGAATTATTTTATGCTAAAAAGCACCCTCCAACAACCCCACCGGTTTCCAGAGCTCGAATTCCACCCTCATCTAACTCAGTATGCCACCGAGTACCTACTCCACCCACCTCCTCAACCGGTCCTGTGAATGGTCACTGTGAAGCATCCACCTTTACGTCAGGAGTCCAAAGCTGGACCAGAAGACGCAGTGAGGAAGAAACTGGAGTTAATGCACTCCCTGGTTTGCTCTCATTTAACGAGGTTCGCTGTGTTTTCAGTCAGGAAACAAAATCAACCTCTCAGTCTGTTAAACCAACCTGTCGGTCCACGCTACCCAGACCATGGAACGAGACACTGCGAGAGAGAACGCACGCAACTCGCCTGCCCAAGATCCTCCCCAGAGGCCACCACTCAGAATGCAGGTCCACCGTTAATCAGGGACTCCAGTTATCCAGAGTCTCTGAATCCATCAGTCAGATCAGCGAGGACAGGTAAATGTCTCCTGTATGCGCCATCACGTCTATAAACATTAAAACCATGCTCTCTAAGACGTCAATACTTAGGTCTTATGTTCCAAACATTATCTGGGGCGGCACGGGGGTCAGCGGTTTGCCTGTTTGCCTCTCAGCTCTGGGGATCCAGGTTAAAATCTTCATTTGGGTGGAGTTTTCATGTCCTCACCGTGTTCGCATGGGTTTCCTCTGGGTTTTCTGGTTTACAAAAACATCCCCACAGTTCAAAAACATGACTGCTTTTAATGTTGAATGCTCTAAATTGCCCTAATATGCCACCCTCTGTTTGTGTGTGTGTGTGTGTGTGGTTGTATTTGCCCAGAGCCTGAAACATTCTCCTCTTAAAGCGTGTGGTATGGGGACCGTGATAGAGGAGATTAAGCAGAAGGTATTAAATAATGACTGAATAAATAAAGTGATCAGCTAATCGTCTTCTGATGGTTTTAAAGGGTGGAGTTTAGGACCCTGTGGACTTTATAATGCTCCCTTTGTGCAGAAGGGTTCAGTCTTATAAAACAGCTCATGGTTCTGACCTTTCTCTTCAGCGAAGGGACAGGATACAGAACAAAGCACAGCGTTAAACACAGTGATCACATAGTGATGTTCTGAACTACAGAAGCTCTCTGACTGAGGGATTTATGACACGGTTTTCTGAGAGGAGACGAGTGTCTAACACATCATAAAGAAGATCTAAAGAAAAGTGTTTTTGAGTGCTGATCAAACAACAACAACAACAACAATCCTGCTCTCATAATCCCATCAGAAGAATTAAGTGCACCTCATCCTCTTTCTACCTGCTGATGACCAACAGCTGCTCAGAAATCTGTCCTGCTGCTCAACATACTGCTGCTTTAAAAGCTCACAGCATCCGAGTAACGGACACAGAGTGGAACTTATATATCACAACCAACAAGAACCAATCAATACCCTTAATCAGAACCAATAAGTACCTTGTGTATTCTGGTGTGCCTTTTTGGATACTGTGATGTTCCTTGTCCTGTAAATATAATCCACACCAAAGCAGCAGGTCTAAGGTTAGTGGTTGGGGTGTTTGAAGGAGAACAAAAAAAATTCTACCCAGAAAATAGTTTGTATTGTCCGGGAATTAAAGCAGGACCCACTGCAGCATGGTGTCACTATGAACTCATGGTTCTATCATTTCAGTATTAAACCTTTCATCTGGTTTTGAGTATTGGAGTGAACAGAGTACCAGCTTTAATAAAACACTACGTTTATCAGAAATTTATTAGATGGTTTTATTTAAATCAGATCTGTACCCAGTTGATGACATTGATGCATTCTGGGTAATGTAGTATTTCATGTTGTATTGAAGTAAACAGCAGTAACTCTGAAGGCAGAGGATTCTTTATGAGGTCTAATGTACATGTTCTCTTTCAGAAGAGGATCTGTAACCAAAGAAGAAAGGTTCCTGGAGCAGGAGCCTCCCACAGGCTGCTCAGAGTTTGAGCCACAGCGGGACAAACCTGGAGAGATTATGGATAATCTGGATTAGGGCCTTTTCTCTTTTTACCTCATTGTGAGGGGAGAGCTAATTCTAGGAGGTGTAACAGAAAGCCCCACTAAATCAGGCTGAAGCAGCATCAAGAAAATATAAATGAGACTTAAAATAGGAATAAGTAGGCGTCTCAATACTTTTGTTAATCTATAGCATACTAAAAATATTGAACCACTAAACTTAATAAAATATAATAAACAAAAAGCATAGACTGATCTAAGTTATATATGTCTTATATATATACCTGACACGTCACATATGCCATATAAACATTATGCTGTAAATAAAAGCATTTTTTAATCTGTATATGTTTATAGACAGTTGTTTATATATAATATATAATGTTTATATATGGTCATGTATGTTTGCACCTATATTCATTTTATTTATACTGGATATATTCACTGTAGTCTCTCTCTCAATGATATTGATAATATTGGTGGAGTATCAGAGGCACGAGCAGTTAGCAGCAGATGACAGTCATTGTGGCGGGAAATGTATTTTGGTGCGAAAGTCTGAGTGCGTTTTTGGTTTAAGAGCAGACATCAGATCAGATCCAGCTCTGACAGATCAGCCGGAGTGTCTCAGATTATTAAATGTAAGTAAAAGTACACGTTTAATATTTTACTTTTGCACGCACACGGTTTAAACTGTAAACCTCTATAACGTTTACTTTCACTTTCATTTTAGTGTTCTCCTAAATGCTGGCGCTATTTACCTTTAACATTTGTAAATTAGCAATGCAACATCAACTTTATTATTAGAGTTTTAAGTAAAAAAAAAAAGCCACAGCTTTTGTGATTATTGCATTATTTAGTATTATTTATTAATTTGGTTACAACGTGAGAGTTTGCTTAATTAAAACATTTCCATAAGCCCTTACTATTTTAAATACCAACAGTTCATAACATTCAGTACAAAAGTGTTACTGTAAACCAATACTATAGTAAAAAGAAAAAACGGAATTCTCTTGAATTAAATAGAAGCTGTAAGACAGTGTACAGCTGATTATTTGATTTTTTTTGTTGAACTCTGAAATCTTTTAACACAGTGTATAATATTTGGGTTTTTTGACTTCTACATAATTAGTCATTTTAATCAGGAAAAAAAAATCTGATCCAGGAATGTTGTCCCCCTGGTGGACATCAGTTTACTTTGTTTATCAGTACTCTGTATTTATTCATTAATTTTGTGTTAATGTTAGTGTTTTCAGCTTGAATCCCAACTGTTCTTAATAACTGTAAAAGTCAGTTAACACTAAAAGCAAATGAAAGTATATCTGTGGTTAACAGGTCAGTGTGCCTTAAAAACATACTAGAAATAATACATTACCAAAATAAAAGTCATGCAAACAAAATGTTCTATATTTTATATAAACAAAAATAAATAAAATAAAGGTTATATAAACACTCCAATCACAGCCAATCAGAGTGTAAATCAGCAGGGATCTGAGGGTTTTGGTTTAACAGGATTAAGTATATACAATACGTTTTACTGATCCTAACACTTCTATTCACAGACCAGAAAATCATGAAAGAATGTAAGGGATGGCGGTTTCTTCGGCAACATTGCAGTAAAATCATTCAGAAAACTAACAATGTAATTAATCTGGCTGATGAACTATATGAAAACGATCTTATTCAGCAAGAAAATTACAGTGAAATTGCAGCACAAACCACTGAAGAAAGGAAAATGCGTAAAATATTTATGCTTCTAAACTCAAACAAGAGTGAAACATACGTGTACAACTGGTTAAAGAAGAATGAGAGCCATATGATGGAGGAGTTGGGTAAGTCTGTCCTCTGCGGTCATTAACATTTATTCATTCACAGTTTAAATTATCTTAGATTTCTGTTCTCTTTCTACAGAAAACAACGTGGAGACCGAAGCACCAGAACGTAAGTATTAGTCCCTCTCCTCCTTAATTCCTTAATTTTTTTCATTTAAAATATTACCAAAGATAAAAAAAAAACCGGACCATTCAGATGAGCAACTGTTTAGATTGATTCTTTTTGTAAAAGCACTTCTGTAAATCTATTGTCTGTTTAAAGATGATATTTTTTTATTTGTCATTACAAACACACAGAGTTCAGAACAGAGTCTGATGAGGGCAGTGATGAAACAGACTGTACAAACAAACCACCAGGTACATTTATTCTTTTATTTGAATTTTTTCTAAATCACTAAACTTAATAATAAAGCAAATAAAATAAATGATTATGTTCTTATTGAATAAAGTATTCAGTGAAACTTTACAGAATGCTTCAGATACAGTCTGATTAATCTTACAGATTATAGAATATTGTGTTAAGTATTATGAAAAAACAACTTTTACAAATAAAATAACTGAAATATAAGGCTCTACTAACCAAAAAATTCATTAACCAAAAGAATAACATTTTCATTCATTATATGAAATTTTGGGAAAAGGGAACTGCCTTATAAAGGGGCCCCTAACATCAGATACATTGACATTTAGGAATAAGAAAAAGAATACAACTAAGCATAACCCCCACCCCTCTTACCAATGCCCATCCAGTTGAGAACTTCTTGGGGACTGGGCAAATACACCCAGGACAGGGTGCCAAGCTATCGGTGGGCACACTCACAAACGCACACACTATAGGGACAATTTAAAACAGAATCTATGTGCTTGGACTGTGGGAGGAAACTGGAGGACCCAGAGAAAACCCACGCAGACACGGGGAGGACATGGAAACTCCACTCAGATCGGGATTTAAACAGAAAATCCCCAGCGCTCAGAGGAGAACCTGCTAACCATCATCTTCCCCCATGAATGAGACTGTATTTAAACCTTTTCTGATGCTCTTTTGTTTCTGAATCAGATCTTAAGGTTCTGCACACCATGGCGAAGCTGGATGAATATGTTTCAAATCCTGAAATTAATGAAGTTCTGATTAATAAACTGAGGACGAAACTTGACCCGAAGGACATGGAGACTTTGGAAAATGAGCTGGAGTGTAAAAGACCAAAAATGAGTTTATGTCTTAATGCCAGTGATGTTAATAACATAAGAAAAAACAGAGAACTAAAATCATTTCTTACCAAAACAAAAAATGCTAAATTTCCCAAAATTGCTTATCATTTGTTTTTTGAGAGAGACCCAGACTTTACATCAGCAAACAATTCCAACATAGAGGAAAATTCTGAACCAATAAATCATGAAGAGGTTGATGATGATGATGATGATGACGACATGTGTGTAGCTAAACTGTACAACAGTGAAATTGATTCACTGACCACATTTCAGTCACCGCAGACCAACAGGTCATCCTTCACCAGCCAGTCCCCCTCCACTATCCAGTCCCACCCACAAAGTGACCTTATCCATCACAGTGATGGCATTCAAACCGAGGAACAACTCAGTGAGAGTCACTGCAAAAGCAATAAAAATGAGTTCATGATTTCACAACAAACCAAACTCCCAAATGCTCATCAAACAGATCTGAAACCATCAGGACCTGAGGACGTAAATGATGCCATGCAAGTAGAGGGGCCACAAAATAAGCAGGTGTGTAAGACAAAGCATCCAGATGTGTATGAGTCTCAGCAGCTAAACAGAACAGCTCTAAATAAAAACATGAACATTCAGGTTAATGATGGTGAAACCAACCAGCACTGTGAGCAAAGAGAGAAAAGTGCAGGTCACTTTATGAAACCAAAGGCCGAGGAGACAGAAATGCAGTCGTCCACTGATGTTCAACAGGATCCAGATGTTTACCTTGATCAACTGAATGACCCACTAAGGATGAAGGATGAAGATGGTACTGGACTAAAGAAATACATGAAGTGGAGTAAGACAGATTTTTCTACAGAGACAAAGAAGACAGATGAACCACCACAGACACATGGTTCAGGACCTTCAGATGATCTCAATGGTCCATCACAGCAAAGAAGACTTATTCAAAAAGATTTCAGTCAAAGAAAGAGGCAGACAAAAAAGTGTTTCATTGTGGATTTCCAGAAGACAGAAAATCCAGTGCAAGAGACAGATGATGTCATGGATTTTCAAGAAAGTCCGAGTGAAGCAAGCAAACATTCTGATTTTGAGACCCTCCTCCATGAAAACTCCACAAATGGACTATTAGAAAACATACATGAAAAATCAGATGTTTTTAGTACTCCAGTTAAAACATGTAAAGCCCCTTTCCCTAATGATCTAAATGAGACATTCATTCAACAACACGCTGGAAACAACAAAGAAGTTACAGTAGAAGCAGTGGTTTGGAGTGAAGGGCAATCCAATGTCAGCAGTATCTCCAAAAATCTTGAGATGGAGTCAGATGTCAGAATAGAATCAATACAGCCTCAGGAGATAAATGTTGGTATACAGGTAGAAAGGCCACATGAGATGCAGATGTGTAAACCTTGCCACTCTGAAAAGAGCAATAAGCTACATCAATCAAAGCATCCAGATGTCCATGAGCCTTTGCAATTAAAGAACCATACAGAACCAAATGTAAAAATGAACATGCAGAGCAATAGGAGTGTAATTAACCAGCATTTCTATTCTAAACTGGAAAAGGAAAACACACTGGAGCAAAATAAAACTCACTTTACAAAATTTTGTGATGGACCCGAACATCCAGTTGTTTGTTCTGGTAATCTTTGTCAGAAAGTATCACAAAGAATTAAGACTGATTGTGGTATAGAGGTAAGGGAACTCAGGGACGAAGGAAAGACGGAAGAAGTGGGAGTCTGTGATCAGCTTCAGAATGAACCTGCTGTTGATGAGATGACAGGAGCAGATGAAGCTCTCACAGAAGAAGCCATGGACCTACAGAACAGTCTGCGTGAAGCCAACATGAACACTGATAAAGAAACATTCTACACTGAAGCAGGCTCAGGTGTTAAGGAGACAGAAGCGCTGTCACAGACACCAGGTTCAAAGTCTACTGATCTTCCCTCTAATGAGCTTCAACCAAAAATGACATGCAGCCAGCAATTTGATCAAGATAATGAACAGAGATCATTAAAGCAACGAACGTTCATGGAAGAAAGTGTAAAGGAACAGCTGAGGTCAACATGTGATCCAGAGAAAGAGCAGCCAGGAAACCATTCAGGTGGAGATACCACTGCGCTCGACCAGCACGAGTCACAGAGGAAACGAAACGCATGTAAAAGAAAACGAACAATGGAAATGCAAGCAATGAAAAAGCTTCAGAAAAGAGAAGATCAAAGGGAAAACCTTCGTATTTGGGCCATGTCTCAATGCAGTGATGGGAGTGAAGAAGAGTTCAGGAGGATATTTGACTCCATCTCAATCAAGGATGTGGTGGAACACAAAGAGTATCCATTCTTCACAACTAGAGATGTGACTGTGTATAAGGATCCACACACAGGCCAACGTCAGATCATCAGCTTTGAGGAGAAGCTCACAGCAGAAATTACAACTCAGCTTCATTACAGGATGTTTGTGTGTGACATAAACAAAACTGTGCTCCTGGGTTCCAACAAACGGGAGATCAGTTTGGATGAAGATCTAGTTCATGTAAACAGTTGTTTAAAAATCATTTCAGAATGTTTTATTCCTGCGTTTGCATTGTATAAAAACATTAAGAGACAGAAGCATCTGCTCTCCCTTCTGAGAGCATCATCATCCCCATCATCCTCCTCTTAAACCTTAAAAAGTCAGTGAAATGAAGATGGCTCAGTACTGAACCCATCACCTGTGTTGCTGTTTAATACATTTACAAACCAAGAACGAAGCTTCAGAAGGTTCCTGGAAAATCAGGAAATATAAAAAGCTGTTAAGAAGCAAAACCTTCTAAAGTGACAGAAGCTTAATGCCAAAAAACAATCCCATATGTACCCCCCCCCCCTCCCCCCAAAAAAAAAGTAAATGAATGAAACTATACACCATGACCTTTATTTAGTGGAGCTTTTCACATTTTATAGGAGATCTTTAGCAGCTCAGATCTTAAGTTTGAGATAGATCAGTCCAGCTCCTGTACTGCCCTCACACAGTGCAGTTTGGGTTCATCCTGTCCTGCTTTAATGGAGCCCTTATAGAAATAGACACCATAGAAAAAACAAACGCCCATGACATGAATGCCCAGCTGTATGAACGTTTTCCTTTATATTTCCAAAAAAACAGGACTGTTTTTGCCTAAAAATGCTTTAAAATGTTATTAGTTCACAGACGGGAGCTGACTAAGTACTTATTTACAATCTCTTATTATCTAATACATAACATATTTAACCTTATGTTCTGCGTTTACTATTTGCTTTTTTGTGGAGGTGTACTTAATTCTGGTGTTTTTATTTTTAAAGATTCCTGACTTCATGTCGTTGTTTTTAAGGAACTGGCAGCATGTCTTACTGAGTTACGCTGGTCTTCAGTGTAAGAAATCTTAACCTGCTTGTTGTTTTCTTTCCTTTTACACGCATACAGATCCGGTGTGTGGAGTTTCACACTGTTTTACTGTAAAAACTGTAACCTTATATTCTGTAATGGCTTGATCTTACTTAATAAATTCTTCTGATTGGAAGTTGACTAGTGTATCTTGGATGCTAAGAAACTTTTTTTTGTAAAGGATTAGTTGTTAATATCCCTCGTTACACACATACTTGAGGTGCTGATAAGACTCTGTGGGGTAGTCAATTGTGTGAGGGCATCCTTTGGGTTATCAAGCATGCACCCTGAATTCTAGAATACCAGGTACACTCCCTAGATGCCTTTATTGATTTGATGGTCAAGGAGAAATTCTTCCTATTCATCCATAACCACTGGCTCCCCTTTTCCATGACCTTGGAGCGGTGTTTGCCTACTGGTTCATAAGACTCCTCCACTGAGCTCTCCCAAGGTACAGTAAGCTTGATAATGAGGACCAAGTTCAGGGAGTCCGACCACAGTACAAGATCTGGTCAAAGGTTGGTAGATACGAGCTAAAAGCAATTTAATCAGACAAATTTAAAATGTGTTGAAATCAAGACTAATGGTGATAAAACAAAATCTCAAATGTTTCTGAATTTAAGTGGAACTGTTGACAGGAGCAGATGAACCGGTTCATCACATGACAGTCTCAGTCTATTGCACTATAAAAGAGTAGTTCAATCACACTCATTCCAGTTTAACTAAAGCTGCATCTACTACTCAGGTATGAAAACTTTCTTTAATGCACATACTAATTTTAAAGGTTCTACATCTAAAACTCACGAGACTCTCCAAGATATTTTTATCACAGCAGAATCTTCTGTTTGTATGAAAGCTTTTAATATAGTGTTTAATAAAATGCTAGAACTTAAAATTAATGTTTGCTAAAAGAATAAAAATGTAAATATGCTTATCAGTGATATACCATGTATGAAGATAAAGGGGATTTTAGGGTATCTAAAAAGAGTAGATGGTTTCTGCAGCTCTTCTGGATGTTTTATTTTCTAACAGCCACTATGGAAGCGGAGTTTCTGAATAGCCACTCTAGAGACATCAAACAAAAAACAAGATCTCCGATGGAACTGGCTGATCATCTGTTAAGCCAAGGCTTCCTTTCTGATGAAATCTACAATAAAATAGAGGCCAAGTCTACTGACCAGGATAAAATGCGTGAATTATATAAAAATCTAAAAACTGATGCCATTAAAAAGAGTGTATATGAATGGTTGCAGAAATGAGCCTGCACTGCTTGCAGAAATGGGTAAGGCTTCAGTGTTGTTTGTATAATAACTAATGAAACTAAACTAATCTGGTGCATCTACATCCTCTTGCTGTCTGAGTAACTAATTCTATTTGTGTTCTGTAAATGATTAACAAATAAAACCACGATGAAAATTTAAAAACGATGGGTTTAACTCTGGCAGCAGTTCTTTACCGACTGAACCCTTCAGGTCTGACCTGTTTATATTACATCATTCAAAACGAAAAAATGAAAGAACAGTTCCAAGTAACTACCACAAACAGGTTCTCATGTTATGTTGTTTTATGTGAGCATAGTTCAGAATCCAGATACAGGAAACACTGGTTTTCCTCACACAACTTAAAAGCTTTAAAATAAATAAAAGTCACAGACTTTAAATTATTAGTTTTTTTCTGTATAATTAAATTTTAACAGAAGTAAAACATGTTTTTAAAGTTGTACACTTTATTATTGGTTCCAATTTGATGGCATGGCAGGAGTGTTTACAGGAGTGTTCTCCCTTGGCTATTTTGGTTGTCTTTTGGAATTATTGTGTTCTTATATGTAAGTTTCTAGGCTGAAATGATTTATTTTCTAATATTTGAGCAAGGTCACAGGATGTACTGGATCTTATCCCAGTACTCCTGGGGTGAAAAGCACAGAAACACAATGGGGAGGTTGGCAGTGCCACACAGATCAGATACACAGAGAAACACCCTTAGATGTAGCAACTATTAAGTATTTCTATTTCCTCTAAAGAATGCTATTGGATTGTGTAAGCTATTCTATGGAAAGGCAGAGATAAGTCTATTTACATAGAACTCATTTATCCTTTATTGGGAACTGAGTCCAGTCCATTCCATCAATCAGGTAAACAAGTTATTACCATGCTGCTTTCTTAAATCATATATTTACATTTTGAGACAAAGAAAGTTTCGGACCCACAACATTAAACTTGAAGGTATCACTGTTAAACTGATAATATCAGACATGTTGCAGCAAGAACTTTACTGAACAAAAGCAGGTTCCTGGACCACAACCAACATGAAGCCAAACGTTGAGCTCTTGTTTGTATAAACAGCTCTACCTGTTAAACTTGTATAAGATTACACACAGAGTAGTCTACACACAGAAGTGGAGTTAAAATTAGAAGGTTCACATTCTCAGCTTACTCTACATCATCAGCCCAGGTAAGAAAACCCCTTTATACGTTTAGAAGATGCTGCTCCTGAAGCTCTACACAGCTGTACAGTGTTGTATTTATAGCTCTTTCAGCATTACTGCTCCAGGATCTGTGACCCACAAGAAATCCTGGAATCAGGTTAGGTTCAGTTGTCCTGAATTGTCAACTGAAAATCTTCTTTTTGTGAAGCTTTTCATTTATTTTTTATTATGCTAGTTAACAGTATAATAGTTATTGAAATTTATATTGATAAGTTTGTATACTTTTTTTGCACAAATCATTTACATGTTGTTAATTTTAACAATAATAACAACAACATGTAAGACCTTCCCTGCACCTTACTCTATGAGCACTCATACAACCAAGTGACTCTGATCAATATAAGGGGATTAAACAATTCTAAATTAATAAAATAAGAACAAAAGTGACATAGTGATGAATGCCGAGTTCATGATTCTTTCATTAGTTCTGTTTAAAATCTGAGGAGGTTTCAAATAGCTGCAGAATCCAGAGATAACTGAAAAGTTCTGTTAGTGAACTAATAAGAAGTTGTGTTAAGCCATAACGCCATATTATAATAATGTTAAACATGTTCTTCTCTCCAACAGTAACCATGGAAGCTCGCTTTCTGGATAACTTTAGAAGTGAAATCATTCAAGGGGTTAGAACTCCCATGAAACTGGCAGATTTTCTGCTTCAAAAAAGCCTCATTGATAATGAAATGTATGAAAACATCAAGAAAGGTAAAACAGCCCAGGATAAAATGCGTGAAATATATAATTATCGGAACAGTGAACAGATCATAAAGGCCATGTATAATTGGCTAAAACTGCATGAGGATTGTCTGCTGAATGAACTGGGTCAGTTTAAATTGTGCATTTTGTTATTTATAAGTATTATTACCCTTTATTTAAATAAAACATAATAATAGATTAATATTTTCTTACAGAGATGACCACCAGCACTGAAGATACAGATTGTAAGTTACTTGCAGAATTTTGTACTATAGTAACATTCATTCATTCATTATCTTCTGTTTAATCCTCTACGAGGGTCACAGGGGGGTTTTCATGCCCATCCAGGGGAAAACATTTTGGGCACTGAGCAGATACACCCAGGACATGGCACTAATTTATTGCTGGGCACACACTCACACACAAAGACTATAGAAAGGGGAAAAGGGCAGCCAATTTACCTTAAATCCATGTTTTTGGACTGTGGGAGGAAGCCGGAGAACCCCGAGACCAACATGGACACGGAGAGAACATGGAAACTCCACTCAGATAGGGATTTGAACCTGGAATCCCCAGCGCTGAGAGGAGAACATACTAACCACTAACCCCATGCAACCCAAAAATTCTTCTGGTCACAAACTTTTATATTTTTAGATTTAACACAAAAATTTTATTTTTATATTATATAACTATTAAAAAATTATAAATTCACCAGATGGAGTATTTTTTCCTAAAAAATACTGATCTGTGTTGTTCTCTCATTTGTAAGTCACTTTGGAAAGAAGCGTCTGCTGAATGACCAAATGTAAGCCTGTTCAGTGTGTTCTGAATAGCAGATCTAAGTTGGTTTCCTGTTTTTAAGTTTACATGTTGAACCCAAATAACAGGTTGTTAGTTACCTTGCGTAGATGTGTATGTCTGTTTGTCTGTCCTGTGCTGTGGTGCCTAAACCTTTACAAAGACACACCCAGACACACAAACACACCCACATTAACATACGTTACTCATTAACAATGACAAAACTGTAAACAATGTTGTCTCCCTCAAAACAGATCTGAAGTCATGTAACACCGTTGCAAAACTTGAGGAATACGTTTCAGAAACTAAAGTCTACAGCGAATTGGTGATCAATCTGGAAAAGAAGATCGGTACAAACAATTTGGAGAACTTAAAAAACACACTAAAGAACAAAAGGCTTAGAAACAGTCTACGTCTTAATGGTGACAATGTTAATAACATTAGGAAAAATCAAGAACTGCAAAAATTTTTTGATAAAAAGACTGATGCAGTTTTTCCTAAAATTACATATCAGTTGTTTTTTGAAAATAAACCAAAACAAGCAGGTAATCAGAAAACTGAAACCCCCGTAACTGAAAACACTGAGGATAACAACAAGAATGAAGAGACTCCGGCACCTTCGGATCAGTCTGAACACCAAAATACTGATCAATCACTGAATAATGATCTCCCTGATCTCACAGATGTTCCTCATATTGAGAATAAACTCCTGGACGATAAAAACGAGGTGAAAGCAGATAAATTAAACGAAGCAGCAGGTAGTTCTAGAGGAGGTTTAGCTACAAACCAGGATGCTAAACAAACAACACCAAAAAGAAAAAGTGATGAATGTGAAGAAACCAATGAGTCAAAAAAAGCCAAAGATGAGGACATGCTGCTTAAGTGGTTCCAAGATCAACTCCAAAGTAAAAGTGAGGAAGAAATAATTAACAGCATCTCATTTAAAGAGATGGTAGAACATAAAGAGTACCCGTTGTTTGTAGCTGAAAACATCATTGTGTACAAGGACAAAAATGAACATCAAATCATCCACACCGTCCAGGGTAGGAACAAACCAGATACCGACACGATGGTTCATTATCAGATGTTTGTAACAGGCATTAAAAAAACAGCAGGCAGTGAGAATGAGGAGATTGCTTACGACGAGTCTTATGTCCCTTTAATGAAATGCAAGCGGCTCATTAAAGAATGCTTCGTTCCTGCTCTCGTATTGTTTAAAAAAATTCAGAAAGAAGAAAGAATAAAGCGTATTAAAGAACAGTTAGATCAAGCTTCCACATGAACTCAGTCACCAAAAACAGGACTGTGGATAAAACTGTACTCATTGATAAAACTTCATTTAAGAATCGTTAAGTAATAAACTACACAAATATTTTGCATAATTACCGGGGTGTGGTGTCAAAAATGGGTTTCTGGGTATGAGTGGCATACGAGTGTCTTTAGTAAGGAGCAAAAATATGTATTTTAAAACTTTTTGTCTGCTGATCTGCTCTGATGAGGTTACAGATGCATGTTCTGAAATCATGTGTAATAAATACCTCATGTGGAGTGAGTCTGAGGGTCAACTTCTTTCACACCAGAGCTCTTAACCATGCCTGTACGGAGCTTTGTTCACTGGGTCACAGTCATGCTGGAACATAAAAAAGGCCTTCCCTAAACTGTGTACACAAAGCTGGAGGAATGCACTTGTTTAAAACATGTGACAGGGCCTTGGTTTTATACACCAGTGCTAATGGGACTGAATAAAGCTTAAATTGAAAGGTGTCCTAATAATTTTGTAAACACAAGTGTATAATTTATGGAGAGGAAGGCAAATCTCTTAATATTATTATTGTTCTCTCTCTTAATATTGTTCATTTATTTAGTTGTTATTGATGAAACACAACAGTCTGCTGAAGCAAGAACATTTACTTTATTCAAATGAAATGAAGACGTTTGTCTTTACATATGAAAAAAAAAAGAGAACATAATAAATGGCACAACTAAAAACTACTTCATAAAGAATCATGCTAAATAAAATGTGCTGCTGGATGCAGGTTCTACAGCAGATGGGTTTAAATAAAGAGAGGCAGCAGTGGAGGGGGTTAAACCAGGGGACGTCCTGACCGGGGGGCAGATCGATCCAATCAGACAGCAGCATGCCACATTAATCAATACTGATCAGGATCACAGATGATCTGGGAATTGAACTGTCTGCAGTAGAAACTCTTACATTTCCTCTCCAAAGCTTTAAGGAGGAGGTGCTATGATGTCAGCAGGACTGACCCTGAACAGCTGTGGTACTGATGCTGCCGCTCCAGATGTTCCACGGTGTGAGAGAACGTCCTGAGCAGCGCTGTGACATTTGACTCATAGATCGTTTGTGGCAGCGACTGAGATGAGCAGCGTGACAGCAACACAGAAACGGGTCGAGAGAGATTGACACACAGAGGAAGAGAGAGAGCACGAGAGAGAGAAAGATTCAGGATGTGTCTGATGGCACATGTTCCTCAAACCCCTCACTCTCTCGGACCAGCGCCCTCTCCAGGATGACACGCCCCTCCTTGTAGCGCTGGCTGTCCTCGGTGGCGAACTCGTAGATCCAGCCCAGTTTACTGTTACAGTTCTTACAGCTGACGTCTCGCACCATGTGCCTCCCTGTCAGCATCACTCTGTCCTGCACCTCGCTGTACTGCAGGTTCACCACCTGACCAACAGAGGGCAGCATCAGTACAGACCCCAAAACCAACGTCTGTCAGAAGAGCAGTGGAGTAGAACGTCCTTATGGTGAGGGGCGGGAAGGTTACTGTACAATTTCACTGAAAATCCTCACAATCACAACTTATTGATTTATTGATTGATATTGTTCTTCGTCACGATGAAACATTCAGCAGAACATCTATACATTTTTTAAAATAAACACCAATTTTTTTTTTTTTTTGGATGTCGGTCATCTTTTAAAAGTCATTTCTGTTGTCTTTTATTTAATGAAGGGCCCAGGGACCCCCAGGGGTCTGTAACAATACTGCAGGATTTCAATTTTATATTTAAATGTTTTTTTTTTCAGTATTATTTTTAACTTTATATCTTTACAGAAATCATTACATGAAACTCATTTTCAACAGAGTGAGCCATCAAGCTTGAATAAGGATCTTCCCTAAACTGTTGCTAACCTGAAATAAACACTTAATAATCAGGTGGCATGTCCTTATACTTTGGACTGTATAGTGCATTCATACCTTGTTGAAGAGGAACGCTCGGCCGGTGGCGCCGGTGAAGCGCGTGGAGATCAGCTCTGAACGGTTGGTGAGGATGGTGTCACAGTTGGCGCAGGAGAAGAGGCGCGTCCCACCGATGTGGTCCAGAAAGATGCGCCCCATCGCTCTACGGACAGAAGGACAGACACCCTGTGATTCCAGAACCATGGAACTGCACCAGTAAACAGTTCAACTGAAACTCAAAACGTAAAAGCCTGAACGTGTCTTGCTGCACTATAGCGCCAATTACAGGCCAAGCAGAGGGATTTCGTTATTGGAGAGGATGCACACCAGCTGCACCTACCACCCCCCCCCCCCACACACACACACACACACACTTACCCCTCCCCACAAGTTTGGTGACTTTAGGACCCCAGAATCATTATCAATCTGATTAAAA
>JAOUQT010144566.1:0-30570 GCA_025769995.1 Xyliphius kryptos | reverse complement strand
AGCTGTTGCACACGTGCACTTTATGTTGAGTTGTGTAGTTGCGGTTTTATGCAGCACCTTGTTCCAGTAGAATGTTATTTCGTAACAATGTACACTGTACACCCACAGCCACACCCACAGAACCTACACCCACAGAACCTACACCCACAGGACCTACACCTACAGAACCAATAGAATCTACACCCACAGAACCAAAATAACCTACACCAACAGGAACAAGAATACCTACACCTACAGAACTTACATGAACAGAACCCACAGAACCTACACCAGCATAACTACATTGCACATTAAGAACCAAAAGCCCAGAGACGCTGAGATCAGGAAATACACAGGAATTTCATCCTGATTTTGGGACAACGTTACTGAGACTAAACTGATCTAAGGTCAGAGTGCAGCGAGGGAGACATAAGACCTGAGGGTGGGTGAGTCCTTTGACTGCGTTCAGATCAGATCCAGAACAAAAGGTCGCTGCAGCCCCTCGTAAGATCAGACCTTTCCCGTCAGCCCAGGTCTCCAGCTCAGAGATGCGCTGCTCCAGTTCCACCATCATGCTGCCTAAGGAAATGTGAGATGGAACGCTGCTGATCATTCAGCTTTTTAAAAACACCTCAAAGCCCATATGTTCTACAATCACTCACTATAAAATCAATCAATCAATCAATCAATTAATAGTCCTGATTGGATGATGACAGGTTTGATTATTCTACAGTGAAAGTTCTAACTGTGATGTTCTCTCATTTGTAAGTTAAATGTTAAATGTAAACGTGGAACGTGGTCCTGAAGACACCCCCAAACCAAAGGTTCTCCAATAGGTACGAGGAAGAAAGAGCAGCTGTGAGGACTGATGTGTTGATGTTCTACTGGGTGAGGGTGCAGACGGACCTGAGAAGGCATTCCTCAGAGCTGGATTATTGATTGTCATCACTGCGATGCCTGACTGCTGCTTCTGAAGATCTACAGAACCTCCAGGAAACCGCTGCAGCTTCTTCTGGACCTCCTCTGGGTTCCATTGGGAGAAGCATTTCAATTGGAACCTCCCTCTCACACAATTCACTGATGTTCTGAGAGCACAGGAACCCAACATAATGGTTCTGCAAAAGAAAGGAGGCTGGTGACGTTCCATCAGAACCAAAGCTCTGTAATATGTTCTCCTCATAAAACAAAAGATTATAAAAAGAAAATAAAAATACTTTTATTATATAATTGATATTTTTAATATTCATTCTATGATTTTTGTATTTATTATTATTATTATCAGGAGAAGTAGGTGAGTTATTCAGTTCTGCAGAACCTCAGACAGAACCTGTACTTTACTTCATAACTAAATCACGTTAGAAATGCAGCAGCCTGCACATTAAGCTAAACGTTCACTA
The DNA here is from genome assembly GCA_025769995.1 of Xyliphius kryptos. Taxonomy (NCBI): domain Eukaryota; kingdom Metazoa; phylum Chordata; class Actinopteri; order Siluriformes; family Aspredinidae; genus Xyliphius; species Xyliphius kryptos. Next base: position 29,194 of record JAOUQT010144566.1, on the reverse strand, counting down.
AATAATAATAATAATAATAATAAGGTTTTAAATCTAAAGGTTAAATTACGAACCTGTTAAAGGAGCACAACGTTGTTTGGACCTCTGAGGAAGGCAGTCCGTCTGAAACATGAGCTCTGAACTATGGTTCCTAGCCTGTGAACCTAACTCTGTATTTAAGTTCTACAGTATCCAGTTTTTTAAAGGTTTTATGTAAAGGTTTAAATATAATAAATGAGTGGAAATATATCTGCGTTCTGAATGAAATTATTTCCGCTTGTATCGGCGCAGATACAGATTCGAAGTCGTCCACTGGGTGGCAGCAGACGTTTTAGAAATTCATTCATTATCTTCCGCTTATTCCTTTATGAGGGGCGGGGGTTCCCCCATGCCAATCCAGAGGAGAACGTCTCGGGCGCTGGGCCGTTTTAGAAATTAAAGACGTAATTTATTGATTTGTGTTTAAAAAAGTTTGTTTTGAATAAAACAGAATGATATACACCATCCACCTTCTTACATCAACTTTAAAGTAAATATATTTAAAACCTGATATATTTAATGAGATGAAAACCTTTAGAATGAGTTCACATCTCCATCTGGCCCTCCTGTCTGTCTGATCTTCAGATCTGCAGCTGAACAAACACAAACACACTTTCACCTGCAGACTAGAACTCAGCCGATCATCTCCACTGTGGTGATGGAGGGGGTGTTGGTGTTGGTGGTGGGGGCGTAGGAATGGGGGGGTGGTGGTGGTGGTGGGGTTGTGGCGATGGGGTGTTGGTGATGGTGGTGAGGTGGTGGTGGTGGTGAGGTGGGGGTTTGGTGATGGGGGGTGGGGGATGATGGTTGTGTTTTAGTGATGAAACTGTGGAGTGACACTCAGACAATAATTTAATAAAAAGGACTTTATTTCTGTGTGAATCTACATGCAGATGTTATTTAAGTGGTGAACTATCAGGTGCAGGTGTCTCAGAGCAGCTGCAGGGATGAGGGGTAGAGAACCAGATGCTGCACTGGGGTTTGTCAGCAGGAAAGAAGAAAACAGGTGAGAGTCTGGAGATCTGATGTCCTCACATTATCACTGTCTCTGTGTGAAGGGTGGAGAAGCTGAAGACCGCGGTCTGTGATGTGGGTGGGGGTGAGGGTGAGGATGAGGTTGAGGACGAACGGTTGGCCCAGCGTGAGGGTGGACGCCTGTTTGTGGGACAAGCTGGACGTGAGAAGGTCTTTACTGCACCCACTGAAGGTTCTTTGATCTGTATGGAGACACATATGATCAGATCAGAAACAGAAAAGGACCAGCAGGTCCGGATCTCCTCAGTACTACTGGAGCCAGGTCCAGTTAAACACAGCTTTGTCCCCATTGACTCATTATAGGCCCCAGTCCCGTAATTTTCTTCTATGCTAAATACTACTCAACACTGTTCTCTGGATGTGTCCAGGTGGAGGCGCAGTGTCTGGAGGTGAGTACCCAGTAGGTGAATTAATGCTACTGAATTACTGAAACCCATTCAAGTTTACCTTCACCTTTCACACAGCGGGGATAGACTCCAGCACCCCTTGTGATCCTAATCGTGAGAAGTCACACTCTGCAGGTTCTAATAAAGTTAGAGACTCAGTACTAACCTTCAGAACCACAGGAGCTGAATGTTGGTGGTCAAGTTGTTCTGATTTGTGATCACTGTAAGACTGGTTCTGGACCTGCAGTGACTTCAGGAGCTCCACCAGGTCCTCTTCTCTGCCTGGACTTGGCTGCAGCTGCTGATCTGTTGAAGAAGGTTTTGAACTCTCGTAACATTTCAGAATCTGCTCAATGGCGCCGTAGTTGGAGCGGGACTCAGTGGGTCGTGGGTACGCAGCCAGAGTCCAGGGTTTCCAGGGACTCTCATCTAGAACTCTGGACCTGGTGGGTGGCAGGTTTCTAAACCTCTTTTCAGTAGGATGCTCCTCGAGACTTTCAGGCCTGACTGTAAAGTTTAGCTCAGGCTGGGGCCCCGGGGTCTGGAGGTTCTCTGACTGTCCTACTGAATAACCCAGGGGTTCAGAGGGTAACCTCGTTGTTGGAGCATCTACTGTTAGAGATGGTGAGTCCAAGTCCCTGCTAGCGGAGACAAGATCAGGCTGTTGGATGCGATGGGCTGGACCGAGACATGGCGCTGACTTTGCAGTCCAGGGCACGTTCTCATGGTTCTGCAGACCCAGGCCCGCTTGGAACAGGACGCGATTGAACTCTGCGGTTTTGCGCTCCAGGGTGTGGTTCCTCTGAGAGACCCTGACAGACGAGACCAAGGGGCCCGGAGAGTGCGTCTCCAGGGGGTCTGTTATGTACAGTTCTCTGACAGGGGTATCTGCGGTTAGTATGTTCACCTCAGAGAGACACTTTTGAATTGGAACATGGGTGGAGGACTTGTTGCTGCCAAACCGGCCTCCGTCACAAGACCAGCGATTGCTGGAACTTTGAGACACTGCAGCTGATCCGATTCCAGTTTCGGTCAGGATCTTCCCCTCGTTCTCCTGGAGCATGGCTTCAAATCTTCTCACAATGGAAGGGCTATTGCACTTCCTGTGTAAACATGGGCTTTCACACCTCCGGTTTACGAATGGTCCTGAAACCTGGGATTCTACCTCGTATGACCAGGGGGTGTTCGCGTACCAGGAAGTGCTCCGAAATGGGATTGGAGGGGCAGCATCTGTCTTCTGCTCTGCTCCCTCTTCAGTCCTGCTGGTGGTCTCGGTCAGGTTCTGCAAGTCTGAGGCCTGAAGATCTCTGTAGAACATAATTTTTTCTCTTCCGAGATCTTCACCTGGAACGAACCCTGATTCTGCACTGCTCCTGAAACAGAAGAACACCACGTCTAACAGACCTCACTGTCACTAAGTTCTCTTTCTGCTGGAGAACTGCACTGGAGGAACCATCATCATTCCCTTTACTTAAAATATTCAGAGCAAATATCAAAGATCAATGAACATGGATCCACCAGAACGTCAAGTGTAGGTTGCCCAGATAAATAGCACTGTCCTGAACCTTAACATGTGTTTACCGGTTCCACCAGCAGTTGGCAGTGACAGGAATTTATGATCCGTAGTGGTGGTGACTATGACAGGATGATTATTAATGTGTTCACACTGACCTCTTCACCTCGGGGCTCACTGGGATAGGATCCTGATAGCTGCGCAGCTCCTCACTCACCATGGCGATCTCCTGAAGAGCCTACAGGGCAGTTCTATATTAGCACCTGAAATTTTCAGTATCTAAAGGAGGATCAGTTATAACACAAACTTACAGCTCTAAGGGCCATGGAGTCCGTAGTCCCACAATGTTCTCCTGGTTTTTCCGTGATGGACCTGCTCTCCAGTTGTTTATCCAGAGCCTCATGCAGAATGTCCTGTAGCTCGGCCACACCAATTATTTCAGACTCAGTCTTAGCTGACAGTTCACCACAATTACTGAGGAACTGTTCTCTGGCTTCTGAGACGTTTCTGTTGGATCCGAGGCCGAAGGTGTTGCTCCTGGAGTCTGAATGGTTCCTGTTCTCAGGGCTGAAGCATTTGCTCCTGGAGTCTGAAAGGTTCCTGATTTCTAGGCTGGGGGCTCTGCTCCTAGAATCCGAGAGGTTCCTGTCGTATCCAGAGCTGAAGGCTCTGTTCCTAGAATCTGATAGGTTACTGCTCTCGGGGCTGGCGGCTCTGCTCCTGCAGTCTAAAAGGTTTGTGCTGGATCCGGGGTTGAAGCCTCTGCTGCTGGAGCCTGAGAAGTTTCTGCTGGGGCTGGAGGCTCTGCTCCTGGAGTCTGAGCGGCTCCTGCTCTCGGGACCAGAGGCTCTGCTTCTAGAGTCTGAGAGGTTTCTGCTCTCAGGGCTGGAGCCTCTGCTCCTGGAGTCTGAAAGGTTCCTGCTGGATCTGGGGCTGGAGGTTCTGCTCCTGGAGTCTGACAGGCTCCTGCTCTCAGGACCAGAGGCTTTGCTTCTAGAGTCTGAGAGGTTTCTGCTCTCAGGGCTGGAGCCTCTGCTCCTGGAGTCTGAGAGGTTTCTGCTGGATCCGGAACTGAAGACTTTGCTCCTGGAATCTGAGAGGTACCTGCACTCTGGGCTGGATGCTCTGCTTCTGGAGTCTGAGACGTTCTTGTTGGATCCAGGGATGAATCGTATGTTTCTGGAGTCAGAGAGGTTCCTGCTGGATCCGGGGTTGAAGGCCATGTTCCTGGAGTCTGAGTTTCTCCTGTTGCAGTCAGGGCTGGAGGCTCTGTTCTTGGGTTCCTCATGGTTCCTCATGGTGTCCGATTCTGCTTCCCTCGGATGTCTACGAGTCTTCAGTTCATTAAGGAGCTGAATTAGGAGGCAACACTGACACTGAACATTCATCCATACAGTACAGACCACATCCAATGCACCTATCCCAGCACATTAACACAGAAGCAATTTAGATAGAGAAAGAAAGTGTGTGTGTGTGTGTGTGTGTGTGTGTGTGTGTTTCGGGTTCTATTATCAAGAGGCCCAGAAATCTGCACTCACCTCCTCCATCTTCAGCTGCATTTCCCTGAGCTGACGCTCCCACTCCTTCCTCTCTGAGTGGAGGCGCTGCAGGAGCTCGGATCTTTCCCTCAACCAGTCCCTCTCACTGTGATCCACCAGAGTGGGACATCGGGGGTCCACAGCTGCACTCTGAGCGTCATTCAGCAACCTCCTCTCTGTCTCTCGCTCCATCCTTAGTGTATCTCCACAGCTTCTCGCTCTCCTTTGGTCCTCCAACTGTGCACAGTAGATACAGCTGAGTCATTACAAGGTTACATTTATAGAACATACATGACTCTTCATAGGAGCTACACCCAGGCGTCACCTATGGTACGCCCCAAAGGCCAGAATACAGTTATGCTCTCAGTCCAGCATTGTGACAGAGAGCTTAAGTGGAGAACATGTGCAGCTTAGCTGAGAACACCCATGGTTCATACAAACACAGCAGAAGCAAGAACCTACAAACTAATTCCTCAGAGAGGAGGTGGAAGACTAAGGAGCCTCTCAGTCTCTGGTTCTAAGGTTCTGATTGCACTAGTACTCATCCTTTCCTCAGTACTAAACATGTGGAACAGGTGGTGGAGAAGTGCAGTGGCTCTGGGTGAGAGTGTCACTAAGACAGTCCTCTATAAATAAAGAGCAAGTCCACTATGCTTCCACAGCTCACATTCCTGAGGGGGTGGGGCAGAAATACTTCCTGTTCAAAACACAGAAACATAACCAGGGACACCAGTGACATCAGACTGTTGGTCACAGTGTGCTGGGATGTTGGATGTCTTTAACCACAGACATGACACCCACAGACACAACACCTGCAGACAGATTGGACACCCATGCACACATACGACACCCGCAGACATGGCACACGCAGACAAGACAAAGGCAGACATGGCATCTGCAGACACAGCATCCACAGCCATGGCACCTGTAGACATGACCTCACCAGGTTTAATCCTCATCTTTTAAGTTGAACCCATTATATTGATGGTGATCAGACGGACTGACTCATGTTACATTCCAGGGCAATCTAAACAAGGTGGAGGTTCTGGAGTGTCTCCATCCCACAATTTTAAAACCATGTCTTTACTGAGTAAACCTTTTAATTGATGCGAAGTTTCTGTGTTGTGCATAACCAAGGTTCCACCTTTAAAAGACTCCACAATGTTCGGTTCTACATTTGAAAACCTTAAATCTCCTAAAGATGTTTTGCTGTGTGAGGACCCGTGGTGGAGAGGGGGTGTTCTACCTGTGTGATCCTGTATTTTAGCTCGGCCCGCTCCAGCTCCCACTCGCAGCGGTCCTTTGTGTACTGCAGCTGAAGCTCATTGCGTCTGCACTCCTCCCGTTTTACCTCTGACTGTACCTCATCCAGCACAGTCTTCAGCTCCAACAGGATTCTTCTGTTCTCTCCACCCTGCACAGAATAAAATAAATGTTGCTGACCCATACCCCACATTCTGATGAACATCCCCCTCCCCGAGCTCCATTCTCCACATTACTTGTAGGTTGGCCATTTCTCTCAGGAGCATTTCTTTTTCTTTCATCCAGGCATCCTTCTCCTGACTGTGGCGCCTCCTCAGCTCTTCAAACCTCCTCTTCAGTCGGGAGGGTTGGATCTGCAGGTCATGTAGCTGTGTGTCGGATGTGGGTTGATCCAAAAATGCTGGTTGAGGAGGACTCCCGCTCCGCCTTCTGGCAGCTTCCCGGTCCGATTGGGAATAAGGCGCAAACTCCCAGCCATGCGCTTTGCTTACATATCCGTCGGAACTTCCATTGTTGGACAAAGCAGCGCCGTTCCTGAGTGCGCTCCACATTCCTGAACCTGAACCGCAAAGTTGGGCAGGGCGCGTGGGGTCAGTGCCTGCGTGCGCCTTCGTGGCGCACTCGGTCTCTCCATGAGTGTGCCTGGGAGACGGTGCTTGGGACGGTTCTTTAGAACACACCCACCGCCTCTGTTCTTTTACAGGCCATCAGCCAACCCTCATCCTGCCTTGCTGGGTTATTTTCAATGCGCCAAGCTGAAGGAAGCAGGTCAACAGAACACGACACTGAAAACACACCAAGAATGTGGGTTTATTTTTACTCATGCAACATCCCAAACACGCAGCCAGACTATAAGTGTAATCTTGCACAGTCTGAACAGAGTCTGAACTGTGTGACTGACATGCTCAAGAAATGAGACACAGGTTTGTGTCTTGCAACCTGAAGGTCCTTGGTTCGATTCCCGGTCCCACTAAGTATTACGGCTGAGGTGATCTTGAGTAAGGCACCCAACCCCAATTGCACAGATGGGTTAAATGTGTGGAAGTACTGTAGGTAAATAAATCACTTTACCTCTTATGAGCACCATGTAAAAACAAGGTGCGACCTTTACACAGAGTGTGTGTGCTTTAAATGTAAATCACCCCGCAGCACTGCACTCCTTAAGAAATCACGGGTTAGAGAATCAAAGCCACTATAACGCCTCATATGCCGCACATGTGCAGAGGACACATCTACACCTCCAACAGAACTCTGAACATACCCGCACCAGCAAACAGGTGGAGTCAGAGAGCTTCAGACATGCCGTTACTCTTCTGCTCGCACTCCAATGTTCTAAGGCTCACTAAAACATTTCATATAATACTCACGACAGAATCAACATTTAATAAAATCATTCATTCATTATCTTCCGCTTAATCCTCTACAAGGGTCGCGGGGGGTGGGGGGGGGGTTCTCTATGCACATCCAGATGAGAATATTTCGGGCGCTGGGCAAATACACCCAGGACAGGGCGCCAATCTATCGCCAGACACACTCACTCACAGACTATAGGGGCAATTTAGAGCAGCCTTAATTCCATGTTTTTGGACTGTGGGAGGTCTTGGGGTCTTGACGACTGCTTATTGTGTCCTTGGAAAATTTACTGATAAATTCTCGTGAGAAAGCAAGTGTGTAAACATCGTAGTCACAACTCACACTATATTCATTCCACATATTCATTTCAGATTTTGTATTGTCCCAGACCTCACTCTATAATAATAATACATTCATTTGAAATATTTAAACCCCAAAGCCATCACTTATTTAAAAACAAATTCCTATGTGCAGTAAAAGAAAACTATTAAAATAAATACGAAAATAAAGATCTACACATATTAAGTAAAGGCTGGTCAATGTCCTTCGTGCATTTAAAAAAAAATGCAGTCTTTTTTCCCATTTATGCTTAATGTTATTATCTTTATGTTATCCATGTCTGGTGGAATAATGTAGAACACAAAAGAAAAAGAAAAAAAGGAGGCTTACTCTAAGTCATCAGTGTGGACTTTTTTCAATTTTGTAAGAAATTTCTAGTCTAAAACCTTCTTTAGCAGTAAAAGCCCCTTGCTCTCTAAAATGTTTTACGTCATACACAACCTGCTGGGTATTCTTAAAAGAATCTTCAATCAGAGTCCCTTTCTGACCTTTAGTGACACTAAGGATTTTTTTTTTTCCTCAGCAGTGTATTGAACAGGGAGCTTCTCATCCTGAGAACAAACAAACCATCCTGACTCTGAGCCTTTACTATCTGAGCTACCATATTTCAGTGCATTAAAGTCTATTTTGGCCTGTTTGGTTTCGTTTCCTCGCCTCCATTTCTATTTTTTATTGGGAACTTTAAAACCATGTTCCACCACCATTGAAACGTCATCCATGTCCAGGAATTTGGGAATAAAAGAGTTTACCATCGCCTCTTTAATATGCCTCAGTTCTACCACTTTGTGTCTTTCTTCTGCCTCTGGCTTTACAAAAGGCTCCTCTATTGCTGGTGAAGATACCACTAGAGCCTTCACAGTCTTTTCACCAGCAGTGGACACGCCTGCCTAGTCCTTTTCACCCTCTGGGCCAGTGAGCGGGCTGCAGCCGTAGGGAGAACAACCACCGCAGGCTCAGCAGAGCCAGTTCAGTGTTCTTCAGAACACGGGCATTCTGTTCAGTGTTCTTTAGAACATTGGCGTTGGGCTCTGTATCCTGTTCAGTGTTCTTCAGAACACGGGCATTCTGTTTAGTGTTCTTTAGAACATTGGCGTTGGGCTCTGTATCCTGTACAGTGTTCTGTAGAACATTAGCATTTGGTTCTGTATCCTGTTTAGTGTTCATCAGAGTTGGCGTTTGGTTCTGTGTCCAGTGTACAAATGAGATATCCAACCCACACCTGAAGCACTTCATACCTGTGTTTGAACTCACATACACAGTGTAGTCAAAGCCAGAAAGTTTAAATTTGAAGGACAGTTCAAGTTCTTCCTTGTCTTTTAACACCATGTGCACTATTCTTCGGTACGAGATCATGTGTTTCAGTCTCTGGTTGAGGTAGAACTTTGATGGGGGACACAATTTTCCCGAAACGGGAGAATTCCTGAACAAGCAGTTCGTTTTTTCAGAATGGGGGCACGTTTGAAATGATGATCTTCCTAGACGGGGTAGTTAAAGGTAAAACCCGGGTCAGTTGTCTATTCAGAACGATTCCCCTTTGCAATAGATCATTCGCCATTTTGATTCTTTTAGCAAACATAACGACAGATTTATTCACTCGGGACGCAGCAAGCAGGTTGCCGTGTCCGACCATGTCTTCCGCCACTGAGAGAGAGAGAAAGAGAGAGACAATACAGCAGACTTGTTTCTGTGGAATTTACTGTGTTACAGAAAAAGATTTGGATCAAACTCGACTCTAATAAAGCTCAGCAAAATTTATTCCTGTTCTGTTTGGTGAGCAGGAACATCAGCAGTACCATCAGCAGATTCATGAGCCGGTTCATAAGGAGGACCATCAATAGGTTCATGAGCATGTCCATGAGCAGGTCCATAAGCAGGTCCATGAGCAGGTCCATGTGCAAGTCGGTTCACATGGTTCTGCTGTTGTCATCAGTGGTAAAGTGTGCTGGAGGTAGTTGAGAGCTGATCGATTTTAATTAAGGGTTAATTGGGGTTGGGGTGGAGGGGGTTCTTTTAAAGATCAGCAGCACTCAGACCTGAGATTACAGGAGCTCAGATTACAGCAGGACTGTGTATCTGTGAAAATACATAGACTCACTCAAAAGCGTTACCATTGACAACAGGTGAGCACAAAGTGGAGGAGGGAACCTCCATTCAGTCCCGAGGCCACTGGATGCCCCTGGTTACCACGACAACATCATGTTATTTATTTAATCACCACATCTAAGGAATGCTGTAGGACAGAACCGCCATTAGAACCTAATCTTACATGGACTGTCCTCATGTCCCTCACTGTCACAATCTGTTAGAGCTTAATCATCCACTGTCACAGAACAACTTCATCCAATGAGGACAAGAACCAGAGAGATTGAGTAAGATGTCAAGATGGAGCTAAAGGAGGAAGTCAATGAGGAACTGAAGGTGGAACTGTTGGAGGAACTAAAGGTGGAGCTGCTGTGCTGACTGGAGGCCCCTTGGTTCCATCAGTGCGAGATGGAGGTGATTAAGGTGTTGTAGTAATAAATTTCCTGTATAGCACCACCTCCAGGTGTCCATTCTTTATCATGTTCTCTGTAACTATGACAATGTAAACACAGGGAACCTGGATCAGCACAAGTGCAGGTTTTAATGAGGTCCCTTCAGCCTTGAGATCTCAGAGGAACTCAGTTATGACATTACTTCCTGAGTAAAACACTGACATGAAAGCTGCCAATCCTAAAACAGTTCATGAACCAAAAGCTCTGATGTCCTTTCTGTTAGAAAGAAATGTGCCATCCTGCTGTGGTTCTAAATAGGGTCTTCTGCATAATCATCGTCATCATCATCATCATCATCATCATCATCATCATGGTGACATGATTGGTTCCCTTTAACATGAACTAAAACCTTGTGTGCCAAGTGGGATATGATATACGAGGGGATGGGGTTCTTGAGCAGATTTATAGTATATAAACTATAGCACCTCTCACAAACTGAACTATCAGCAGCACTCCACTGAGGAGGTTAACCACAAGGCAAGAGAGAGAGACAGAGAGAGAGAGAGAAAGAGGAGGAGGAGCAGAGTGGTAATCATGTGCTGAGAGAGTGACAAAGAGAGCGAGGAGGTGTGGAGAGAGGGAGAGAGTTGTAAAGAGTGAGTGAGCTTGTCTTTCAGCACTCGTCCTGCTCTCAATTCACTGAACCTGCAATGCGCTCACAAGAGTTTTGCACCTGCAGCCCACCAACATCCCACACACCCTCAATTTAAACTAGGGGACAAGAATTCTAAAATCCTTCACTGCTTTTTTTCTACGGACACAGACTCACAGCTGCACGCAGGAACCAAGGATGGAGACTGTGGAAAAGGTGAAGACTGTGGAGAAGGTGGACACCAGTTCCAGAAAACAAGGATTTAAAAAGTGCCGCAGCGCCACCTTTAGCATCGATGGGTTCAGCTTCACCATCGGTAAGAACTCAGAGTCTAAGAACTTAAAACATCAGAACTTTAGAACTCAGAGCATCAAAAGTCAGAAATTTATGTTTCAGAACAACAGAATTCAAAGAGTCAAAACATCAGAATTCCAAAATGTCAGAACTCAGAGCATCAGAACATTAGAATGTCAAATGTCAGAACGTCAGAATTCAGAGCATTAGACCATCCAAATGTCAAAATCAAGTTTAAGTAATTTATTTATAGAGCACTTTTTACAACAGTGTGTTGTACAATAGAGTTCTGAGCCTGATCCCCCCAAAACCCCCAAAAAAGCAAGCTGAAGCCGCAGTGACAGCATAACTGAAAAAAAAAATAACACAAATGTCAGAACGGCAGAAACATCAAAACTCAAAAAATCAGAACTCAGTGTCAGAACTTAGAACATCAGACCGTCTGAACGCAGTGTTAGTGTTCAGAAAGTCAGAGCTTGGTCTCATAATTTAGAACGTCAGAAGTCAGAGAGAGCATCAGAACTCAGAATTCAGTGTCAGAACATCCAAAGTCAGAACTCAGAGCTTCAAAACATCAGAATGTCAAACGGGGCGTGGTAGCTTAGTGATTAGAGTTTTGGACTATTAATCTTAAGGTTGTGGGTTCAAACTCCAGGTTCACTGAAGTTAAAAATGTGGGTTCTTACTTAAATCCTTTTATTGTTTTAAGGTTAATTAACCACAAAATCCAACATTACATATCAACTATATACATGTATAATATATAGAACAACCCCATAAGCCATAGGAAAACACACACACACACACACACACACACACACACACACACACACACACACACACACACAAACAAATTACAAAGTCAAAGTTGTTATAGTTTAATGTATTTCTGTGGGTAAGTTATCTGTTGATATTTTTTGAGCCTTCTACTGGAAAATGGGGCAGGGATTTGAAAAAAGCAACGAAGGGTGACTAGCACCCTATCAAAATTATCTATAGAGCCCCTCAGACTAAACTTAATGTTCTCAAGGCTCAGAGTGCATTATGTCCTTTAACCAAATGGTATGAGACGGCGGCAAACGATTTCCAACTTAGTAAAATTCTTCGTCTTGCTAGTAAGAAGGCAAAGGTTATGGCGTTTTTTTCTCGCAGGTTCCACTGTGTGCTGTCAGTAAAAATACTGAAGATAGCCTGTAAGGGGCACTGTATTAAACTTTTATCCTAAACTTAGGAAAGTGTAGAGCATAACATCCCAAAACGTCCCAAAACGACATTCACGACATGATCAGGACATGTGGTATAGAGTCACAGGTTCCGCAACGCAACGGACAGTTAGGTTTAACTTCGAGAAAAATTAGAGCTAATTTTGTGTTACACATATGAGCTCTGTGGACAACCTTCAGTAACATTATGATTAGTCTGGCGCATGAGGATGAGGGGTTAACTCCAGCCAGTATTTCGGTCCATGAGTCATTTTCGAATTTAAAACCCAGCTCCTCTTCCCATTTAATTTTTGCTCTGGAGCACTGTATCCCATCCAGAGATAGGATTTCATTATAAATCACTAAAACCACCTTTTTTCAATTTGTATTGTAAAAAATTTATCCCATGAGGGGGTTGGGGGCTGTTCTGGGAACACAGCAAAAAGGGATACAGCACAATGCCGAACCTGAAAAAATCTAAACAGTTCCTTTTTAGGAAGATTAAATTTTGTACTTATTAAGCTGAAACTGCAAAAAGTCTCTTCATACAAATCCTTGAAAGTGCTAATACCCATCTGCTCCCAAACTGCTAATCTGGAGTCCAGAGTCGCTGGTTTAAATACATTAATTCATTATCTTCCGCTTATTCCTTCTATGAGGGTCGCGGGGGGGTTCATCATGCCCATCCAGGGAAGAACATCTCGGGTGCTGGGCAGATACACCCAGGACAGGGCGCCTATCCATCACTGGGCACACACTCACACACAGCCACACACTCATACACACACTATACAGGGCAATTTAGAGCACTCAATTTTCCTTGCATCCATGTTTTTGGGATGTGGGAGGAAACCGGAGAACCAGGAGGAAACCCATGCAGACACAGGGAGAACATGGAAACTCCATCCAGATTGGGATTCGAACCGGGAATCCCAATGAGAGGCGGGGTGCTGAGAGGCGAACGTGCTAACCACTAAGCCACCGTGTCGCCATTTCCCCATCATGTCCTTGAAAAAATGAACTGCTTTTCACTTTCCTGCATTTGATGGTTCATCCGATATAGTAATCAAATGTAAGATGCCCCCAGGGTCACATTGGGGTCTTCCCAAGTACCTACAGAGCTAAAACTTGGCTCCTTCACTCCCCATCATGTCTTTGAAATATTAACTGAGTCTCATGTTTTTGAATTTGATGGCTTCGACGTTCTCCACCATAGCGCAGTGCAGGTATTCCACTAGTACATTAATAAAATCATAATTATTTTTAAAAAAGCAATAAAATTTAAGGTTAAATTTTAGTACGGCATATTAGTTAAAAATATATTTAATACTGTGTCCTCTAAAAGGGATAATGTACATTACTCTAAACCAGAGGTCACTTATAGGCAGACTGCAATCTTGGTCCGGACCCAAACGTTGTTCTCTGCGGACCCAAACTAATAAACTATTGGGAATGATTTAATTTTCACTGTTTATTTTAAATGCCGGAACTTTTTTGTCTTTACGGACCGGGCATCAATGTGCAGTAAACTCACAGACAAATCGCATGCATAAGATGCTTCTTAGCCAATCAGATCTGTGCAGATTCGAGAGCGTGGAGCATACACAGGTGAGGTACGAAGCGAGATGCAACAGGTACGAGGATAAATTGAGTAACAGAAAGACTTATTCAGATGGCAAGCTATAACAAAAAGCAAACACAGACTGTTCAACCTAGAATGGAGCTTTATGCACTTTATGATGCACTTTTAAAAAAAAAAACTATTCATTTCTTTGGTGTAATAATGGGTTTAAGGGTTATAAATAATTCAGTTCAGTTTTTAAAACTACTGAAACGGACACAGGGAAAACACAAAAACTCCACCCAGATCAGGATTTAAACCTGGATCCACAGCGCTGAGGAGCGGATTTGCCAAGTGTCGGCAAGTATAAAGGATTTGGCACTAAATAATAACACTATTTAGGACCCCGGCCTGCCAAAATTTCTGGACTTTTACTGGACACTACATAATTCTAATTCTACCCCTGTTCTAAACCTCACTTACACGCTGCGTCATTAGAATTATTTTATTACAGAATTCTCAATTATTAATCAACATAACCCATTAACCCAGTGAACTCCCAGGTGAACATGAATTCCTGGTTTCACTTCATCTTCAGATCAGAATGTAAATTCCACTCCAGAGCGTTCATGTGTTTGTTTTAATCACATGCTGCACTTTTGTGTTTATGCATTGCATCACGACTCAAAAGCGCTCTTTGTTCGGCCAAATAGCACAAGCTACCGAGACGATGACAGAACGCTTACGGAACACTGCAACATTATGCCTAAACCTGCATTACTGTCCTTATACATGAGGATAACCTGAAAGAATAAAGCTCTAAGATAGTGGTGTGGGCATCCACTTCACAGCACAGTCCACAGTGGACAACGTATTATCTCTATGAAGTTTGCACATTCTCACAATGTCTGTGTGGGTTTTATTTGAGAGCTCCGGGTACTTGCCTCTTGCTTAAACACGGATGTGAATTGCTGATATGAAATTGCATCAAGTGTGAATGTGTGCAACAATTTGTGTTCATGCTGGCTGGACGCATCTCTGCCTCCTGACTCCTCTCAAATATGTTTAAGTATACGTTCCCCTAATGCTGGTTAAGGAAGTATAGGCTGAGCCAAAAACAAGCCAAGATCATAAGAAAGGTAACGGATACATTAGCCAGAGGTACAGGAAATGGTCCGTGTGCAGGCCCTAGGGGAATAAGCAGCGGCAATATAAATGGGAGCTTGCAGGTGGGACAGAAAAACGAGTATAATAGACAAAAAGGCTGACTGTTAACCTACTATATATATATAATTTTTTTTTATTTATTTATTTTTTTTTTAATTTAGCTGACGCTTTTATCCAAAGCGACTCACAAGTATTCCAACTTGGATGACGTCAGAACTCATAGTTGTAATAGCACAGTGCAGCAATGAGGGTTCAGGGTCTTCCTCAAGGACCTACATTGGTCACTTCAGTAGAGCTGGGATTTGAACCCACAATCTTCTGATCGATAGTCCAACACCCGAACCACTGAGCTACCACTCCCACATATCCAGTCCTATGTCTGATAAATCCAATACAATGCATCATCAAACCTCATTGTGTAAAGATGTTATGAAATAAAAGTGCTTAACTTTATTAATTATTTTTTATGATCTATTTTGCTACTGTGTTTTTCTAAAGTATACCTACTTTAAATAAACTTTCAAGTAAACACATCTGGTTGAGGTGATGTGGCCAGCTGTTCATGGTTACTTCAGTATAAGCAAAGTTAAATAAAATTACTTTTTTTTTTAAATTAGGAATTTAATTAAAGATGGATTTGTGAACCACAGGTGGAGGCCAGGAAGCAGGTGGTGATGTTTCTTACTTGTGGCCAGTCTGTGCTAATAAAGCAATAAGGCACAAGAGGGCCTGCATGATTGCAAATAAATCACCGAAAAGAGGTGTTACGACACAAAGTAGAGTAAGTTACCTCATTTAGCAGATGCTTTTAGCCGAAGTGACTTACAAATGTCCCTATTTTTAATTGTGGTCAGAACACAGGGTTACATACAGAATCCCTGGATTAAGAGCCTTGCTCCAGGGCCCACAATGGTAATTTCAGTGGACCTGGGATTTGAACCCTCAACTTTTAGATCGATAGTCCAACGCCCTAAACACTGAGCTACCACTAAGCTGAGCTACTACTCCCTTTAATAAAGCAGTTGCAAACACACTATGTAAAAAACAAGGTTTAATTAATAATTGCATCCATTGAAAGCAAAATTGTTAATAAACCGGTCTTCTGCAACATAATTTATTCTGGTTTTCAATATGAACACAGATTGCTGAGTAACAGGTTTTCAGTTTCTCTAATAATCATATACTGCCAACTAGTTACAGATCGCAGTTTATAAGAAACGGGAAACAATGTTTTGTATATCATGCATTGATATGAACGCAACACTGTCAGAAGTGTGTATTATTGTCAATAGTGTCACGGCAGGACAAACTGCTCTGCCAATCAGATTTAAGGACCGGAACTACTCGTTTTATAAAAGTCTATGTGTCTGTGCAAGGGGTTTTAAGAACAAGAAGGCTTGAGGAAGCAGAAGATGCGAGAAAAACCTACAGTGCCAGTGAAAAGTCATGTTTCCATTCATCTGTGTGTCTTAAGTTTCACCAGTTGATTTACAATGATAAACTTCTTTAATAAAAAGCTCTATGTAAATCTGCCAATATCCATATGTTCAGGCTATATGTGCTGTGTGTAATAGTGACATTATTACAATACTACAGCAGTTTAACATGATTATATAATCTCATGACTTGCAAGTGTCAACTGATGCTGTTTCGAAGAGTTGCAAGTGTTTTTGGGACTTTTTACAACAATGTTTTTTTTCTAAATCAAAGTTGGTGGGAAGATTTTTTATGCAATCATTTATTAAATAAGGATGTACATACTGTAAGTGCTTTGCATTTAACACTATATGCTTAAAAGTTACTTCCACAATTATTAACACTGCTGGTAAACGTGTAATAAGAAGGAAATTCCGATTTTGGTGAACTAGCTTATCTCATACAAAAAAAAAACGGGTAGAGAAAATATTACAGACTTCTTTCACCCTGGTTACAGCACTTTCCAACTTCTTCACTCTGGCACACCTGAGCCATCAAATTAATGGCTCCACATTCTCTCCAACTGACTCGGTCCGTGATCTGGGTTTCCAATTGACAATCATCTTAGACAATTATCATTCAGATCTGGTCACGAAAACTGGCCGTTCCTGCAGATTCATTCTGTACAACATCAGGAAAATCAGAAATTTCCTAACAGAACAGGCTACTCAGCTGCTGGTCCAAACCCTCATCCTATCCCAGCTCGACTATTGTAACGCTCTGCTTGCTGACAATTGGTTCAAAACTCAACCAGCCAAAGCGAACTCATCACTCCATTTTTCCTCTCTCCATTGGCTTCCTGTAGCTGCTCACATTCAATACAAGTTACTGACTCTGGCCTACAGGACAGTCTCTGGATCTGCCCCCCTTACCTTCAATCCATCTTTACTAAACTAAAGTGATGAATCACTTTATCTTTTTATTTTTAAACACACTCCGCACACTGCGCTCTAGTGATGAGAGTCGCCTGGTCATACCAACTCGCCGAGGCACTAATTCTCAATCCATTTCATTCACCACTGCTAAATAGTGGAACAAACTGTCCAACAACATCCGTAAGGCTGACTCACTTAACATCTTCAAGAAACTTAACGCACCCTTTCCAACAAATACTTGCTATAAAAAAAGAGCCAGATCGAGTAATGCGCAGGGTTGATGGTACTACAGTGTACACTTTTTCCTAAACTACTGACTTGTGTTGTTATCTTATTTGTAAGTCGCTTTGGATAAAAGCATCTGCTAAATGGCTAACTGTAATGTAAATGTAATGTAATGGCAGATGCTACCGAGAACTGAACACTAAAACCACCAGGCACATAAGCAGTTTCTTTCCCCAAGATACTATTATAAATAGCCATCAACACCAAAATGCAAATTAAACTAGCATAACCATATCGTAGGCGAGAGTGAAAAAATTAAGATGCAGATTAAGTAAACAGCAACACCTGCCTGCCATTACTGTTTGTAGTTATCTCTCCTCCTGTGTTTTGTAGTTGGTTGGAAGCAGGTTGGAGAAAAACGAGAGACTGTGAGTAACGCAATAGGGCGTACTGGAGTTGTAACGGTACACAAAATTGTTTATTGTCAGCACGTTTATTAAATGCTTGAAACCACTACAGTATTTGGAGCATACCGCAGATCACCTCTCGCGGCTCAATTTTTTTAAATAGATCTATTTCTGTATTAGAGTTTTTGCTATATTGTGGCATTTTGCACTATACATGTTGCTACATTTCCATGGGTTTAAAAGTTTAGAAAGTGTTTAATAGCATATGAAGTGTTTATATGAGTGTGGGAAGGGTTGATAAGGCCTTAAACATGCTATACAAATCCATCCATCTATTATATTCCACTTATTCCTCTATGAGGGTCGCAGTGGGGGTTCCCCATGCCCATCCAGGGGAGAACATCTCGGCGCTGGGCAGATACACCCAGGACAGGGCGCCAATCCATCACTGGGCACATACTCACACACACATCTACACACACAAACACACACTATATGGGACTATTTAAAGCATTCAATTTACCTGGAATCCGGGGATTCCCGGTTCAAAACCCTATCTGGGTGGAGTTTGCATGTTCTCCCCGTGTCTGTGTGGGTTTCCTTCGGGTTCCTCCCACATTCCAAACACATGAAGGTAAATTTATTGCTCGAAATTGCCCTGTATAGTGTGTATGTGTGTGTCACTGTGTGAGTGAGTGTGAACCCAGCAATGGCTTGGCGTCCTGTCTTGGGTGTATCTGCTTAGCGCCAGAGACGTTCTCCCCTGGATGGGCATGGGGAACCCCCCCCCTCCTCCGTGACCCTTCATGAAGGAATAAGCGGAAGACAATGAATAAATGAATGAATTTACCTGGAATCCATGTTTTTGGACTGTGGGAGGAAACCGAAGAACCCGGAGAAAACCCACACGGACACAGGGAGGACATGGAAACTCCACCCAGATTGGAATTCGAACCGGGAATCCCCAGCGCTCAGAGGCGAACTTACTAAACTCTAAACCACCATGCCGTTTACTATATAAATAATAAAATAATTATAATGGCACTACATCTCAAGGGTCTCTGTGGCTCGTATCAAACCATTCCTGATGAATACAAAATCACGTTACAACTTGACAGTGCACCTGTGCTATGTGTGACAGACTTTGTGTAGGTTACTCATATTATATATAAATGCTGCAAAAGTCCAGGATACTTGGTGTTTTTGTTCCAGGGTATGGTCGACACTTGAAAGGCCACATCCTCGAGCCACAATCAATGTCTGACCTCTCAATTACTTTTTAAGCAAATATTCCTCCATCCACATTTAAAATATTCTTGTCGTCTAGTAAGTTTGTAAGGCAGTTGTTATAGGTGTGAAAAACGACTAAATTTAAAGCATTAGACTAAAGGGCATCAGTGTCAGTTCATGTTCAGTTGAGCTTCAGATTAAAGCAGAATGAGCCTCAGTATCAGGATCAGGATTATTTTTGAATGAGAGAAGTCTAAAAATCCTGCTTCTTCTTTCTGCATGTTTGTGATGAATGCTGAACAGACAACAAACCTGTGACAAAGCAAAAAGTCCGATCCACAAACATTTGCCCTGTTTTTAAAAGAAAACTGCAGCACACAACACAAGTGACCACAACAACGAAACCAATAACAACTAAACCCTGAGAGGAAATATTCAAACAGAAACGAAGACATCAGAGGGGATCTTTTTTCTGATTCACTATAACGAAATCTGTTAACCAGCAAACAAAGTCCAGTGTTTGATTCCAGGTTGAGACAAATAAAGGTCCTCTCTGTACCTGAATGGCTTTTCTCCATGTACTCTGGTTTCCTTCCAGATTCCAAAGACTATACTAATGTAATTACTAACCACCAGACTTATTTTGTAACTGTTCCTGTGAGTGATGCTGTGACGCTGCCTTGACTAAACTTTGAAATAAACTGAAACAAATTCACCAACTTATAAAGTTATATTTAATTAAAGAAATTCAAGAAGAATAATTTTTGCAATAAATTAATAAAATTAAAATAATAAAAATAAGTTTATATAGACTGATGAGCGCGCACACAGACACACAAAAACACTGCCGTAGGCACACACACAAAACACCTACTGACACACACAACCTAACTGACTGACTGCCACATGCACACACACGCACACACAATCCCGATGGACTCACAGACCAAATGGACAGACACACACAACAAATAAACCAACTGACACACACACACAAACAAACCCGATGGACACACGGACCAAATGGACACATACACACAAAGAGACAAATAAATCAACTGACACACACAAACCTGATGGACACACACACACACACACACACACACACACACACACACACAAACCCGATGGACACACACACACGATGGACACACAGACCAAATGGACACACACACACATACATACATACATACACACACACACAGACAAACAAACCAAATGGACACAGACAAAATGGACACGGACACAGACAGACACACACACACACACACACACACACAAAAAGACAAATAAACCAACTGACACACACACACACACACACACACAAACCCGATGGACACACACCCCAAATGGACACTCAGGCGTACGTACGCACACACACACACACACACACACACACACACACACACACACATACACACACACATACACACACACACACAATGCTGATGGATACACACAGAAACCTGGGACACACACAGAAACCTGAGACACACATATGCACAAACTTGATGGACACACACAAATCTGATGAACATGCAGACACAAACCTGATGGACAAACAAACACAGAAACCTGAGACAGACACACTCAAACTTGACGGACACATGGACACACGGACACACACACACACACACACACACACACACACACACACACACACACACACACACACACACAGCAAACTTTAACAGAACAGGGTTACTCTGGGTCCGTGGGCCATTATTTTGTCTTTGTCACACATTCCGCGTGTGATGAAAATGATAACAAAGCCTCCTTGAATGTTTGTGATGTTACTTTAACATTATCATCGACAATCACCGGGTACAAAAACGTCGCAGAATCCTATACAATTTCTAGTAAAAGGCCCTGATACTTTAATAAACAATTGTTTCACAGTTAACATATATTCAATATTGGGAATTTGACATTAGCTCATTACTGGAAAACTTAAAAACAAACACGAAACGAATCTGAAATAAACATTTATATCGTGTACGTGTTCAACAAAGTTAAATCTGAATGAGAAACAAAGTAAAACAAGTGTGAGATTATTGATCTACAACTCATTTCCCTTTAAAGCAGTCGGACACACATGACGTGAAAATCGCTGTTTACCGAGAATAAAACTCACTGTGGCTAAAAGTCGAAAGCAAAAATACTTACTACGTATAAAACCTTCCATTTCGCTACAATACTTATTCAAAGTTTAAACGACTTCTCTAACGCATGTTTATTTTTTTTAAATGTAAAACTTACCCTAATTATTCAAATTCTCATCGTATACTCTGTCCTTAGCTTCTCTGAAGCTAGTTCCGCCTTGTTTTTCTCTCATCTCGAGCCTAACCCCGCCTCCTAAGTTATAATTGGGTCCTCGTATCTCGCTTCTGATTTCGGATTGGTTAGCGGATTTTCACGTCCCCTCTGCAGGCGGCTCCACTCACATGCAAACAGTATTGTTATGTGACAAAAAAAAGTTAATTGCTTTAAACATTTTTGCTATTTTGCGTTTATAATAAATTTAAAAAATCACGAACGCAAGTTAAAAATTGTGAACACACTTGAAAATGAAAAACTACCAAAGACAGAAAATGAATACTGGCTTTCAGAAACAAATCATTTCAACATATCAAAATAGAAGTCTTCATGTTTCTTTTCCCTGAAATAAACGGCTAACTAAGCTGTGTACGATAACAAATATGTTTGGAAATGTAAAACTTGATCCAGTTTATGCCTCAAGGTTTGTACTGCGGTTTGGAAAAGAGTAAATCTTGGAAGCGGACACTAATTTATTTAAAAAAAAAAAAAAACAACTGAGGAGCTCACAGCTTTCATTCTACAAATTCCAAAATCTGCATACCCGGCTTTTAATGGGTTAAAAAGGGTTAGTGGGACATCTAGTGGGGAAAGGAATAGACGTACAGTTGGAGCACGGCCAGACAATTATTTTTGAGAAAAGGTAATATTAGAAACAGAGACAGTTGTTAAGGATCAAATAAACTTGTACAGTACGCTGCAAACAGCTGCACAGCTTTTATTTTGAAGGTGACGTCTATTTATTTCAAATTATTGTGTGATTTGAAGTAGGCTTTCAAAGAGCGGGCTGTTTGGTCATCACACTATTAACTATAACACACACCTCTGACTGTTTCACATTTGTACAATTCGTGACATACAATGCATTGTTTTTCCGTTTTTTCTTATTAATTCCGTTCTCTAATTTAGCCACTAGATGGCAGTATTAGCTTGTTAAAAAAAACGGAAACCTGTTACTCAGCGTTCAGTGTTTATTTTAGAAAGTGGACTAGATCATGTCGCGGAAGACCAGCTTATTAACAATTTAAATAAACACATTCATGAATCAAACCTTTTATTATATGTTTTTTGTAACTATTTTATAAAAGCAAAAAAGCACTCAAGGTTGTGCATTAAATAGACAGACAGACAGATAGACGGACAAAAGACTGAGCAAGAGATAGATATTTCATAGATCTCAAGGGGAAATTCAGGACATCCAGCAGCTGTTTCATTTTGCCCAAGAATAAACAACAATTTAGAAAATAAAAATACAACTAAACTCTAAACTAACTAAACAACTAACTAACTAAACAAGGTCAACAGCATATATGTAGAAATATGAATGTAATGAATGTAAATATTTCGATTAAACGAATGTCAGTGATTTATTGGAAATTAAATCACAGGAAAGAGGTGTAACAGCACTCAAAATACCAAATAGGTTAGTTAACCATCAACCAGGAGCCCCCAAGTGAGCATGGAACACAAACAATTGCAACAGAAACCTATTTAATGTTATATAAAGATTTTAATTCTTATTTTTTATCAATTTAATCAAGTCAAGCTTCAGTACTTTAAATATATATGAGACAGAATAGTGACATATGCATCCACCAGATTAGGGTCATTGGGTTTGACCAGTGCAATTATAAACAGCAGAGCAAATCCGATGAGCTTGTAGACTACTTAAAGTGATTGAGTGCATAAAGGTTCTTGATGATTATATAGATTATGGATTGGATTATATTTCTTTGGGGGAGGGGGGTTCCTGATTACTGATTAATGTAGAAAGTTCAAAGTTCTTGGTGCATAAAGGAGAGTGGGCAGAACAGAGAGGTGGCTGAGTTGGAGCTGGAGCTCCGTCTGGTTTGCTGGTCCAAGTCTAAAGACTTTACAGTCTCCTCCCTTATGGCAGCTGTAGGGTAAGTAGATTCCCCAGGTGGGGCAGGTTCTATAAATCTCTTGGAGAGAGGGAAGAGAGATGCTGATGGTCCTCTCAGCCGGTCTCACAGTTTATAATGCACAAATGCCAAATTTGATAACGTGAAGATGCCTGGGGGTTAAGAGTACCTTTTTTTTTTTTTACCACAAAATTTATATAAAAATGCATGCGTGTGATAAAACAATTTTCATTTTAACAATTGCCTTTATTTTTCAAATGGCAGTGTAACAAATACCAGCCACTCTGATGTAAACAACTCTGAAAACACAATTCCTTCATATCTGTAGAGTCAGGTATTATTAACAAATTGTATAGAATACCTTAAATATAAGGTTCATGTTGTCAACATTCATTCATTCATGAGGGTCGCGGTGGGGTCCTCCATGCCAATCCAGGGAAGAACGTCTTGGGCACTGGGCAGATAAACCCAGGACAGGGTGCCAATCTATCACTGGGCACACACTCACAAACACACCCTACAGTATATGGGGCAATTTAGAGCAGTCAGTTTACCTTAAAGCCATGTTTTTGGACTGTGGGAGGAAACCAGAGAACCCAGAGGAAACCTACATGGACACGGGGAGAACATGGAAACTACACCCAGGTTGGGATTCGAACCGGGAATCCCCAGCGCTGAAAGGTGAACGTGCTAACCACGGTGCCACCCATGTGACACATCTCTTAGAAAAATCAGTAGTTGTGTCAGGTGCATCAGTGCCTTCATTGCAGGCTAATGAGAAATCATTAAAAGCCACTCCTCTGCCCCCTAGCTGCCTCTGAATTTTTGACAATGTATTTAATTCTGCCAGAGACTCAAGAGGTTTTACAAAAAGTATTAAAATGGTGTCACCATTATGTGCCTTGAAAGTTGTGCCTGAAGTTTTGGCCGTTTGGTATCTGCCTGTAGGCCGTGATTGATTTTGGACATGACTGATGTAGACTAACAAGTTATTACCATTCAAAACGCTAATAAAAGTAAACAACAGCCTCAGGAGTGTATCTTGGTAACTGAACATTTACATACATTCATACATATCAAAAGTAATACTTCAGTCCTGGACACTAATTCTGCACAACGGCAGCCATGCGTCACGGTACCAAATGATGTTGATATGAGAAATACAGCTTTTCTTTTGTTTGGTTGAAAAAAAATTTTTTTTAATTTATTTGATAGTAAAAATTCACACATGAATAATGACTAAAACTTTGCAGTTCAGTCTGAACCTACATTTTATTTCACTTTAAATCTGCATTAAATCCGTTCAAAACCGAAGAACAAGATATTTCAAAGTTTATTTACTAAAGATTTAAGAAAGTAAACATAGTAATTCAGTGTTTTTACATGTGAATATTCTTTGCTTGTAATTCATAAAACAGAAACACTTAATACTTTATATCAAACATTACAGTGTCTTATAAAAATGACATAAACTCAACTGAAGCAGATTCAGACAGATTCTGCACATTCAGTCATTTACAGCAAGCTGTGAAAATGTTTCTTATGCAGAGATGTTTCCAGATGTGTAATGTGTACGAAGGAATGAAAAGACAAAGTACAGATGGATAGATGTATTTAGATGATCACTGATCCTTCATTCATTCATTATTTTCCGTTTAAATCCTTTACTAGGGTCACGGGGGAGAGGGGGGTTCACCATGGGAGGGGGGGGTTCCCCATGCCCATGCAGGGGAGAACATTTCGGGCGCTGGGCAGATACAGCCAGGACAGTGCGACAATCTATCGCTGGAGAATGTTTACAGATGTTCTGGAAAATCTGCAGATGTGATGTTGGTTAAAAGTGGTATGCAGAGGTTTTGTCCAGAATAAATGATGGTGTATTTACTATAAAAAATTAAAGTTGTAAGATCATTTTTATATTTTCTTTTATATTTATTTATATTTTAAGCAAAATTACTTAATACACAAATGTGCACTTGTTGTTGTACAGTTACAGCTTAACGTCCATTTCATTCTCTGCATACATTGTCGATCACATTTACTCTTCTTTAATGGTCAAAACCCATTACTAAGGTGGTGGATCATTCTCAGCACTACAGTCACACTGTGACACATGGTGATGTCTGTTGTGCTGGTTTAATTTAATTCGATAGCAGAGCTGCTGGAATTTCAAAACTCTGTCCATTTATTTATCCATTCATCATCTTCCCTATGCCAATCCAGAAGAGAAAGGTTTGGGCACTGGGTAGATACACCCAGGACAGGGCACTAATCTATCGCTGGGCACACACACGCATACTATTTAGGAGCAATTTAGAGCAGCCAATTTTACTATATTTTTGGACCGTGGACGGAAACCGACGCTGACACGGGGAGAACATGAAAACTTTACCCACATTGGGATTCAAGCCTGGGTCCCCAGTGCTGAGAGGCGAATGTGCTAACCATCTTCTCTCCATTTATTGTGCACTTAACTGGACACGTACCCTATTGGACCTACTCCAACCTGAGTTAGTAGCCCACAGTCGTAGCTCCAAACTGAATTAGTCATCCTCTAGTCACAACATAGTGAGACACCAAAGAAAAATGTGGGTCCCAGAATGAGGCCAGTTGAGAACCCCTGGTCTACAGAATGCTGATGGTTGGGCTGTTTTTAATGGCTGGCTAATCTTCATGATAGATGTCTGAACAATTGAATTCAATCCACTTGTATCAGCACAACATACTAACAGGCTATGGAGCACTGGGATTGGCTGCTTAGTGGAGGAAACCCTGATCAGTAGAAAACAGTAAACGGGCCAATAAAGTATACAGAGAAACAGAGGAGGTGAAACAAGGAGGTTTACCTGCTAAAGTTGCCAGTTTAGGCTATGTATTAACCCTTTACAAAGTAAGCAGTACTTGATCACACACCTGACCATTACATCAATGTAATAAAACATCCTATTAGAAATCAAGTGCAGGAATATAGATAAAAGTGCTTGTGTTAAATTAATACAGCTGAATCACAATTGATATTTCAGTTGATACCCACAGTACTCAGCTGTACAATAGTATTGTGATTTCCTCACAGAATCTGCTAATGGAGCCAACTTTGTGCACAGACACGGTTTTATAACAAGAAAAGACTCAAGTAATAGCATTGTTTAAAATGTTATTGTGTGCTTCATTACCAATAAATTTAATAGGCTTAAAAATTAAGAAAGTGTCCTTAAACATTTGGCCCTATACTGACTTAACATGAATATAAATTAAAATGTTTTAGCTTCAGGATAAATAAGGATCATTACTTTTCACTCTGAACATTAAACTCTATGGGTTTCCATTTATTTCTCTTCTTCCTTTAATTCTTTTACTGTTTGATCCTCCTCTTTCTCCTCCTCTTTCACCTCCGCTTTCTCCTCCTCATCAGTTCTTTCAGGTTTACTGGACTTGGTTGTGCTGCTCTCTTCCTGTGAATCTGTACAAGGATACAGTTAGCAGCTGTTTTCTTGCTGGACTTCCCACTGATTGGGTTAAAACATGTGTAAGATCATCTCAGAGTTAAACCATCGAACATTTATCTACATTTGAAATCAACTATTTTACCTCAAATATACGTTTTATCTCCATTAAAGTGAGACACAGGAAGTCGCTTTGGATAAATACGTCTGCAAAATTAACTTATGCAGTATAATGTACCTCAGTATGAAGAAATTTAATGATGGAAAACATATAGTACACAATTTAAATTCTTTTTCTTTAAAGTCGTATACATTTTTCAGCCGTTCAACTAAATTTAATACGAAATGTAACAAATGCACAGTATAAAGTAAATATTATCAATTGTCTTCTTTGACAAATTTAATAACATGTCTGTTTGTATGAAGAAACAGAATATTTGATACCTCTTACACAAACATTTGGCAGAAGGAATGTTTATGGAAAACTCAAGCTTTTTTAAAGTAAATTATTTTGCCTACAGTGATTACAAACAGAGGAATTTGTCCTTCACATTTAACCCATCCGTGCAGTGAAACACATATTTAAACACACTGGTAAAGTGAGCACACGTGCTCAAAGTGGTGGGAAGCCCAGTATCTGGTGCCTGGAAGCCATTGGGGTTTGGTGCCTTGCCCAAGGGCCCTTCAGCCATAGCACTTGGAGGGACTGGGAATCGAACCGGGGCCTTTCCATCGCAAGGCTGGTTCCTTAACCACAAGTCTATGACTTCAATGCAATACCACTGCCATAAACAAGCACCATTCATTTTAGAACCTTAGTATTTAACACCATTACATGTGTATTTTCTTTATTTTGTGAACGTAGGTATACTGTTATCACAGTAGTTGCACTGTCAATTTCAATGCATTTTACATTCAATGACAGTGAAGATATAAGGTTTAACCTGGATACATAATGTGTATGGAAAGGTAAAAAAAAAACAACTGCCGAATGTGACCTTGGATGTTGTTGAGCATGTTATGCTACTGTGATAAAAGTGGCCCCATGGGTTTTTGTGAGAAAAATGTTTTCATTTATTTCACCTTTTTATGTTAAGTACAAGTCCACATGTGTCCATTCATAGTTTTTATGCTTTTAGTGAGAATCTACAATGTAAATAGTCATTAAAAAAAAATAAAAAATAAAAACTCATTGAATGAGGAGCTGTGTCCAAACTTTTGGCCTGTACTGTACATGGCACAATTTTAAACTTTCACTCTAACTTTGAATCAGTGATCAAACAATGGGTTTTTGGTACTGACTATAAAAAAGGACGACAACATCGGTCATACTAAGAGTGTGATTATAGTGTTTGTTTTTTTTTTAATTGTAATAATCCGGATGCATTTTATGTTGTTGGAAGCTGTTTTGCACTCACTGGGAAAAAAACAGGTTTTATGGTTAGGTAATATTTAAGGTTCAGGTTGATGAAGTGAAAACATGATGACTGTGTGTGTGATGGTGTGTGTTTACCAGATGTAAATGTTAATAATTGTTCTCCCTGCTGTTGAGTTTCTACCATCTGATCTGTTTCCTCCTCTGTGTAAGGATACACACCCAACTTCTGCAAATGAGCCTCAGCCATCTGCTGTACAGCTACACACACACACATGAAACACCAATACACAAAAAGGGATTAAGGGAAAAGTTGTTTGGGAAAATAGACTGTAAGATTAAAGAACGAACACACACAAAATGCACACACCACAGGGTTGTTATACAGTATAGAGTGTGGGGAACATACAGGAGAGGAATTAGATGATCATGGCTGGGTGATTGATCGGTTTTGACAGTGCTGGTGTTGTGAAACCAAACAAACTGCATACATACCCTGTAGCTTCAATTACTATTAATAAGAAATACCATGTGACTCTGTGTGTGTGTGTGTGTGTGTGTGTGTGTGTGTGTGTGTGTGTGTGAGTGTGTGAGTGAGTTTTTGTGAGTGTGAGATTTTTTGCAATAAATACAATTTTATTCTAGCTTTAATTCTATTTATTTTAATTTTGCAACATTACAATTTTAAACGCCAAAAGCCCTCATTGACTCATTATTAAGTCTCCCACTTCCTGAGTACCAACAAGGCTGAAACTTGATTCCCTATTTCCATACATGGAAAACATACTGAAAAAAATCACATTAGAAAGCAAAAGCGTGAACACCGTAGTCACAGCTCTCAATAAATTCATTCCACATATTCATTTCAGATTTTTAATTGCCCCAAACCTCACTCTATAATAATACGTTCATTTAACATATATAAATTCCAAAGCCATCATTCATTCAAAACAATTTCAACTTTCACCTTGCTATCCACACCGTAACACATCACTGGTATTCCACTAGTGGTACATATAAAGTGTGTGTGATTTTATTTTGCCTACTGTGCTTACACACAGAGGAATTTGTCCTCCACATTTAACCCATCCATGCAGTGGAACACACACAAATACACACACTGGTGAAGTGAGCACACGTGCCCGGAGCGGTGGGCAGCCTTTTATACG
>JAOUQT010144276.1:0-18741 GCA_025769995.1 Xyliphius kryptos | reverse complement strand
CTCTCTCTCACACACACACACACACACACACACACACACACACACACACACACACACCCACACACACACAGAGCACTCTGGAGCAAAACAGAGCTGTGTCGACCACAATCGTTTGTGCATCACGGTCTCCAGTGTCTCAGTGAGTCGTGGATAAAATGACGATTTATGACGTCCTGCTGCTTCTTTTCGCGTTCTTCATGAAGAGTAAGTTCTTTAATTTTTTTTTACAGTGTTTTGGAAAGCAGTCGACTTTATTAAAACGTGTGTGAATGTATGTAAGATGTACAGCCAATAATTAGGAATTAGGGGATAATCTGAGATTTTTTTTTTGATAGTAACCAGAAATTAATGAATAACCATAATTCCAAAATATTTAGTTCAAGTGGGTTACAGCTAAATTATAATCCTTATGAAATATGGTAACACTTTTTCATAAATCCGGTATTCATAAAGCATTTTATACACATTTATAAAGCTTTATAACATATTCATAATGCTTTATATCATTTGTCAGAAGCCTCTGTTAATGGACATAGATGTTCATAATTACAGTGTGGCACATGTGACACAGACAAACCCAGAGTAACAACTGTTCTATTAAAGTTTGCATATTTAGAAAAAGTAGAACATAGATATAAATATAGCATATAGAATGTACAATATATATTTTATAAATAAAGCTTATAAGCATTCATAAACAGTTTTAAACCATAATGGCACATTCTTTATAAAACTTTATGAGTGTGGAACATCTAAGTACATTAACAAAGGCTTATGACAAGTGTTGACAAAGCTTTATGTATGGGTTAATAAAGCATGTATAATAAATTTATGTAAAGTATTACTTCCTTAATAATTATTATACTGTTTATTATACTGTATATTAATGAAACACAAAACTATATAAACAAAATAATCCTGTTACCTATGAGAGTTGTTTTTTGGGACATAGATTAGAGCGAGCTAGCCTTTTATATTTTGGTTACCATTTATGGAGGGAAATGATTTTTGGTACAAACAAAACAGATTTTTCTGTAGCCTCCCTTTCTGGCACTTTTACCAAACAACTAATTTATTTCGACAGCACATTAGAATGAACCAAATTGCACTATGAAAAAGAATAGAAAATGCTCTTTTACAGATTAGTAGTCTAGCTGGAAAGAAGAAATTATAAATAATAAGACTAATTAATTATTTAATTTAACTAATAAGATTCTTTTTTAATAACTAAATCAGTAAATAAAAAAGAAACAAAAAATCATATGGTCAACAGAAAAATGTTATTCACATGAAAATGACATGAAAATGTTACGTTTAGTCAAAATTGCACTGTAGATGTGATAGATGTTATGTTACATCAATGTATGAAAATCCGTGTATTTCAATTTTAAAGGATGGATGAGATATAGATTGTGATTTTTCATGTGGAAGAAATAACTAGAAAAGGAACTGACATTTATGGTCCAGTATAACCCTTGAACTCAGTAATAGCATCAACCTGACAGCCCTGTTCATGCTGTGGTAGCATCATGGAGCAGCACTGAAGAAAGTGGAACAGCACACTTGGTTATATCAAAGAAAAAGGCCTGGTGCCTTGATTTAATCGACTGTTTGAAGTCCTGGAGTTGGCAGAAGCCTAAGGCTGGCTCCATTTATGTTCAGATTTTTCACACATCTACATGCTAAAATAAGGTTTTATTGAAATCAACAGATTTCTCAAAAACAAACCAAGTTTGTTTTAGTGGTCAGTTCATCTGTTGGTTATCTATCTATTCTACACAGTATGCAGCTGTTGGATTTTTCGTTTAGATTTTTCTGACTCTGTCAAAGCTTTCATGTTAAATTAAACTGTGGTGACGCTGAGCCTTCAAACCAAAGCACATGGCTGAATAGCCCTGGGTGTGTTTTTGACAGGCTTTATCAAATGGTTTTGAATGTGTATGTGACAGGGAGAAAGTGGGGCTTTACTTCTTTACTCGTCTGTGTGCAAGTGTGCAAAGGTGGGGCGCCCTGTGCCAGAGTCACCCAGCCGAGCCAGCTGTTCTTTCTGACAGATGCAGAATTACACTTGCACAGAGGACCTTTTGTTCTCGGCTTCCCTCGTTTTCCTTTCACATTCTGTTACTTTCTTTATTAAACAGATTAGCCTTTAATTGAAAGTGATGGTTTACATTCCTTTGGAATTGACACATAGTTCCCATTTTAGTGCTTAAGTGATTATAAATTATGACCATTACAGTATGGATTTTTCATTTCAAGTTACTTATATATTAAAAATGACATTACATTGATATTAGCCTTGATTATGGGGCACATTCTTATGAATAACAATGAAATTCTCTGTATCTTACAAAAAAATAATGTACGAGAGGGCATGCATATTCATATTCATATTCATTCCTTCATTCAGTCATTATCTTCTGCTTAATCCTCTAATATGGTCGTGGGGGGTTCCTTATGCATTTCGGGTGCAAATATACCCAATCCATCACTGGGCACACACTTACTCACACAAACACATATGCACACAGACTATAAGGGGCAATTTAGAGCTTTCAATTAACTTTAAATCCATGTTTTTGGACTGTGGGAAGAAACCGGAGAAACCCACACGGACACAGGGAGAACATGAAAACTCCACCCAGATTGGGACTCAAACCGGAAATCCCCAGTGGTGCGGGGAATAAATTACAGGAATAGGGGTGTTCTTAGGACATCAAGCATAGTACAGACCTTGATTGCCTTATTGCGTTCATAAAATAGTTATGAACATTTGATAATAAAAAAAGGTTTAAGGACTGGATCTGCTTGCTTTATAATATAATTTAGCAGAACGTTTTGTGAATGAATATTGGATTAATGTGAAGTGTCTGACCACAGCTGTATGGTAACTAAAATGTTCAAACTTCAGGACTCTGTGGGACAAATATTCATGTGAAAAATAAATTAAATTCATAAATAAAAGAAATCTGAACCACTTTTTCACTATTGGAACCTAGTGTGATTTGGTAATGTTCTCCTAGAATTTGCCCATGAGATCAGGGAATAAAAATATATAGTAAGGTGGCACGGTGGCTTAGTGGTTAGCATGTTTGCCTCTCAGTGCTAGGGATTCTCAGTTAGAATCCCGATCTGGGTGGAGTTTCCATGTTCTCCCTGTGTCTGTGTGGGTTTTCCCTGAGTTCTCCGGTTTCCTCCCACAGTCCAAAAACATGGATTCCAGGTAAACTGTGTGTATGTGTGAGTGAGTGTGTGCCCAGCGATATATTAGTGCCCTATTCTGGGTGTATCTGGCCAGCTCCCGAGATGTTCTCCCCTGATTGGGCATGGGGAACACCACCTTGACCCTAGTAGAGGAATAAGCGGAAGATAATGGATGGAAAATATACAGTAGCTTGTAATGAACCTGGTCAAATACATTCATGTACTCAACTTCATTACATTGCATAATGGGGTTTAGATTTGACCTTTTTAAATAGAGCAAGCCTAAATAATAATATTTAAAAGACCAATCTTTTGTTAAGAACTAAATTCAAACCATTATTAAATAAAACATTAATATTTCATTAATATTTATTATCAAACAAAAATGTCAGACACTCAAATATAGTAGTTTAGTGATTATGGTGCTGGAATAGCTATCAGTCATGTGGGCCCTTCAGCAAGGCACTAAACTCGCTCCATTGACCCTATGATATCTTTTCTGACCCTGTCCATTGACTTCTGTCAATGCGAAATTTGGGATTGCCTTAGATAAAATAAAATTATTTGAAAAATGACTTAATGTAATGTTAACCTTCCATAGCAGTCTACAGAGTTTTGACATAGTCAGATTTTTACTTTTGTATAAACTGCTGCACTATTTGATCTTTGTCATTTTCCCTTCCATACTCACTGCTTTTGGTGTCCACATTAGAAAAACTGTGGGAAGAATGAGGGTGGTTTTTTTCACCAGTCACTATTACTCAGGTTGAGATTCCAACACAGTTTACCTTTTTTAGCCCAGAGCATCAATTAAACCAGAACTGTCACTGTACATATCTGATATGCATCAGTAATACCGGGTGTATTCAGGCGTCTTTCTTTTTATTTTATTCACATAGCTATTAAAAGCAATTTCTTTTTAAACAGCATAATTACACTTGAAAAATGTGTCAACAGATTCAGAAGCTGAAAACCAAGTAGTTAAAGGGGCAATAAGTAAAATGATTTAAGGACCAGAACTACACGTTTTGTAATAAACATTTTAAAACAGGTAGTTCCGGTCCTAAAATCTGATTGGCTGTTCCGTTTGTCCAGCCATGACTTTATTGGCATTCGCATCAATGCGGGCTACGCAATCAGGGGTATTCAATAACAATTCAGTAGAGTCCTGTTTGAGGAAATTTCCAGAATTTTTGATTAAAATTATCCTCTTATTCAGGGGTCACCAAACTTTTTGACACTCATAGCTGCATTAACATTACTGAGTATTATGAGAAGCTACTAGTTTGTTTACACATTTGTAGGTCGTTAAGGTCTGATATTCCACATTAGGCAGATATTCAGGTTTTGAAGATGCTTTTTCTCACAAATAAAATATTTGTTTTGAAATTGAATAAACCATAACATAATAGAAAACAAACTTTTCCATTTTTAACTATTTATTCATGAAAGATGACTGATTGAACTTAACTCACGAAGCCCGTACCATAAAGACAAATTCCACCTCTTAAAATTAACTGGAAAAAGTATAATAATAATTTAGTCTGTACTTGGTCCACCTATTAGTGACCTTTGCAATACATTATTTTTCTAATGTTTTTCATAAACTGTGTTTTGGCCACTAGACGGCAATATATGATTGTTACAGAAACCAGAAACCCTTTACTCAGTTTACAAGCAATTTTGCATTCAATAAATGCATTCATAAATTGAACCTTGTTTTTATTATAGTGTGTTTGTAACCGTTTTACAAAAAGGCTCTTAAGGTTGTGCATGATTGTGAGAAATCACAGGAAAGATGTGTAACTGTACTTCGCTATGCGTCCTGTCTAACAACACATCTTCCCTGTGATTTATTCACAATAATCCACGCCCCCTTCTGCCTTATTGCTTTATAAGATGACACAATATAACAAACTGCACATGTGCAGTAAAACATACAATACAAATTTATGATTAATACATAAGGAAATTCATAACCTACCACACTCAGATATCCACACACAAACACACACTATACGGGGCAATTTAGAGCATTCAATTTACTTGGAATCCATGTTTTTGAACTGTGGGAGGAAACCGGAGAACTCAGGGAAAATCCATGCGGACACTGGCAGAACATGTAAACTCCACCCAGATCGGGATTCAAACCGGGAATCCCCAGTGCCAAGAGGCGAACGTGCTAACGACTAAGCTACCATGCTGCCCAAAATTCCCAATATACAGGAAAAAATGTTAACACATTACAGCTCATGGTACTATTCCAGTATTCCCTCCCAGTACTTATTGTTTCATTTTGTTTTTATACATAAAATGTGCACTTTATGTTATGTTGTGTAGTTTACTAATAATATATGATAATCATTCATCAATTAACAAAATCCCAATATAAACTTGAATGAATAAGTCAAAACTAATTAACATTACTCAGTACTTCTATAGTGGACTGGGTGGGTTTTAGGACCAGACAACTTTAAAAGATGTAAATTGAAGTGAAGGGATTTATGTTGCCTACTGTGCTCACACACAGAGGAATTTGTCCTCTGCATTTAACCCACCTGTGCAGAAACACATATATACACACAATGGTGAAGAGAGCAACAAGCCCGGTGAAGTAAGCAGCCTTGTACACATGACCCAGGAAGCAATTTGGGTCAGGTGCATTGCCTGAGGGTACTTCAACTATAGTACTTAGTGGGACCGTGAATCGAACCAGAGACCTTAAGGTCATGAGGGTGGTTCCTTAACAACTACCACTGCCATGTTAAAAAACAACTGGCAGGTAGATATTATGGACAACAAGACACATGATATTTGATAACTTTCAGATTCCAGGTTTGATTTAGGGTGAGATAGACACAAGTCTGGAGTCTGCATTATTATCATTACTATAATAAGTATTATTATTAACAAGGAGGCACTGTGGCTTAGTGGTTAACATGTTTGCCTCTCAGTGCTGGGTGGAGTATCCATAGTCTCCCTGTGTCCGTGTGGGTTTCCTTCCACAGTCCGAAAAACATGAATTTAAGGTAAATTGGCTGCTCTAAAAAAATTGCCCCATATAGTGTTGTGTGTAAGTGAGG
The DNA here is from genome assembly GCA_025769995.1 of Xyliphius kryptos. Taxonomy (NCBI): domain Eukaryota; kingdom Metazoa; phylum Chordata; class Actinopteri; order Siluriformes; family Aspredinidae; genus Xyliphius; species Xyliphius kryptos. The sequence continues at coordinate 12,454 of JAOUQT010144276.1, read as the reverse complement.
GAGGGTGTGCCCAGCGATAGATTGGAGCCCTGTCCTGGGTGTGTCTGTCCAGCGCCTGAGATGTCCTTCCCTGGATGTGTATGTGAAACCCCACGGCGACCCTCATAGAGGATTAAGGGGAAGATAATGAATGAATGAGTGAATAAATATTATTAACAAATATCAAGAAGCTTGGACTTTTAGTCAAGATCCATCAGCCTAAGTCTCATAAAGCTGCTGTTCTGCTGTGGAGTGGTAGCTCAGTGGTTTGGGTGATGGACTAATCAGAAGGTTGGGGGTTCAAATCCCAGGTCCACTGAAGTTACCAATGTGGGTCCTTGAGCAAGACCCTTAACCCTCATTGCTCCAGGGTTCTGTATCAACCCTGTGTTCTGACCCCAAATATCAAGTTGGGGTACCTGTAAGTCGCTTTAAATAAAAGTGTCTGCTAACTGACCAGATGTAATGTCAACAGTTTGAGCTAGTATGATTCTGTTCTGACTCAAGGGGGTGGTAGCTCAGTGGTTAGGGCGCTGAACTTTTAATCAGAAGGTTGTTGGGTTTAAATCTCATGTTCACAGAAGTTACCAATGTGGGTCCTTGAGCAAGACCCTTATTGCTCCAGAGTGCTGTATCAACCCTGTACTAGTAAATCGCTTTGGATTAACGTGTCAGCTGAATAACGTAATGTAAATGACTCAGACTTTTTAATGACTTGGTGTGCGCATGTTTGTGTGTGGACTGTTGCAGATTAATGGGGGACGTGTGTGCAGCATATGTCATTTGTTTTCACCACTTTCTTATCTTTTTTGTTGTGTGGGTCGCAAAGTGGACAGAGCATATACACACGACCAGCCTTTGTTCTGCTTGTCTGCCTTGTACGTCCTCCTTTGTCTTACTTTCTTTTCAGTCTAATAGTTTCCCCTATTTCCAGTGAGGATGTTACAATTTTTATAAGAAATATCTTGGCTCCAAGGTCAGGTTCAGCACGCAGCTGTTTTGATAAACTGCTGGGATATCTTGTCTTGTTTAGTCTGAAACTTGTAGTGTTGGTTTACGCAGATGAAAAGTGCTACTGTCAGGGTTTACATGTTATCTTCATATTCATGTGGATTTCCTCCTTCTCTTGTTGCCTCCCACAGTCCAAAAACATGGATTAAAAAAAGAAATTGACGGCTCCAAATTGCCTCTGTAATGGCACTCTATCATGGGTGTATCTGCCCAATGTCTGAAATGTTCATGGGGAACCCCACCATTCATGATCCTAGTGGAGGATTAATAGGAAGATAATGAATGAATAAATTAAAGATAGGACATAGATAGAGACTTACACATTTATTTTTTCTAAACTCATTTTCATACTTTTGATGTTTTGTTCCAATCTTTCCAAGACCGCCCTTCAACATTCAGAGCTTTGAGGAACTTTGGACAAATCTCATCCACCCCTAAAGCCCTGCAAGGAGTTTTCTAACTTTCTTAGCAACTTCAGCCTTGGTGATGTACAGGCCTTCTCCTGGGTCCTCTGGCTCTGCCTCCTCTCTGGAGGGTGTGTTGGTGGGTTTGAGAAGGTCCTTGAAGTATTCCTTACACTTCCTTAATGACTTCCCCTGTTGACGTCAACAGTGCACCACCTCCACTATAAACTGTGTTAGTGGCACACTGCTTTCCCCTACTGAGTCACCTGATAGTTTGCCTTCTTCTTGGAGCCGACCGAAAGTCACTTTCCAAGGCCTCACCGAACTCCTCCAACACCCAGGTTTTTGCCTCTGTGAAGCTGTGAAGCGCTTGGCCTGTCAGCACGTGTCAGCTGCTTCTGGAGTCCCACAGGTCAACCATGCCTGATAGTACTCCTTCTTCAGCTTGACGTCATCACTCACCTGGGGTGACCACCAGGGTTCGAGGGTCAACAGGCACCATCTACCTTGCAACCACAGCTCTGATAATCCATTCAGAATCAATGTCCCCAACCTTCTCCAGTATTTGGTTGAATTTCTGACGGAGGTAAGATTTAAAAATCTGTCTGACAAGTTCTTCTGCCAAACATTCCTCACTAAACGCCTGCCTGGTCATCTTCCCCTGCCATCTGATCCAACTTACCACCAGGTGTTGATCAGTTGACAGCTCAGTTCCTCTTTTCACCCAAGAAGAGAGGAAAGACATGACCGCAGGTCCAATGACACAACAACAAAGTTGATTACTGAATTGCGGCCTAGTGTGTCCTGGTGCCATGTGAACTTATAGACACCCTTGTGCTCGAACATTTGTTTAGAACTCCAACAACTGAACACCACCTGCATTCAGATCAGAGAGTCCGATACATACTATACCGATATATACTCCTCCCAATCACACCTCTCCAGGTCTTACTTTCATTGCCCACATGAGTCCCAAAGTAGGACAACAGAGTCTTCAGGGGAGGACTTTCCAGTACATCTTCCCAGAGACTCTAAGAAGGCTGGGTACTCTGAACTGCCTTTTCGCGCATAGGCACAAACAACAGACATAACCCGTTCCCCAACCCAAAGGCGTAGGAAAGCTACCCTTTCGTCCTGCGGGAAAAACCCTACCAGGGGCTTTTGTTCCAGACAACATAGCTTCTAGGATCATTCAAGCACACAAAACACTCCACCATGATAAGGTGGTGATCCAATAAAAGGACACTGAACTCTATGTCAAACAATTAATGCATAAGATATCAAATAAGATCATAGCTTCACACACATTTGGCCCAAAAAAATGTGCAGATGATGTTGTCCCAATGCAGTTAATACTTTCATTTACAGCCGAACTGAACTATTTGGATTTTCTCTTGGATTGTAGTTTCAGAGTTTAATTTGTTGTATTCGTTCAACCCATTTGGTAACTTCAAATTGCCCTATAGAGTGTGTGTTTGTGTGTGGGGTTGTGTGAGTGTGCCCAATGATAAGTTGGCAGCCTGTCCTGGGTATATCTGCCCGGCCTGACGTTCGCCCCTGGATGGGCATGCAGAAGCCCCCTGCGACCCTAGTAGAGGATTAAGCAGAAGATAATAAATACATTTCTTTTTGTTGGACATCAGCTAATCTCCATGGCAAAAGATTATTAAAAAAATAAGGGTATAGGTGTGGGATATACAATAAGGTCATTAATCTACACACCTGTGAAAATATAGAGCTGGGATGCCAGCTCCATGACATTCATGAATGATTCTTGTTTATGTCACTAAACAAGAATCATTCATGAATGTCATTTATACCACATTACTGATATATGTAATCCGACTCTAAATGTAATTGATATGAAGTTGTTAAGTTTTCCACACAGTTTTGATTTTAGTTTAACAATTTTATTATATAATGAAATGATGACTGTATGCCATCATTCTAGTTCCATGGCAACTGATTAATGGGAAAGAAAAGAGTTTTGGCATGAGATCCAATAAAGTCACACCTAGGACCTTATGGTGCAAGGATACTGTGGTCCTATTGCAGTAATTTCACTCATTTACAGTAAACTTTTAGTTTTTTTCTTCTAGGTCACGTTTACATTTTATTCTTTTTAACCCTCAGTTTAACCAGTCAAGACACATTTAAACATTAAGTTAAAAGCTATTTTTAAGTTTCTTGTCTTTGTAGGACAAACCTTTAACCTTTATGAGCTCTTATAATTACTAACAACACGTTATTAGTAGCAAAAACAAAAATCTTGTAAGTATAGGACACAGATTTCTTAGATCTAAAAAATGTGCATGTAGTACATATGGTTTTTGTATGACACAAATAAATAGGAAAGTCTTTCCTAACAGGAAATCCGTCTCTTGAAATAGACTGACCAGCAAATATGTTTTCCTTTGAAAACATAGGTCATTAATGCAGGCCATGCAGCAAATGAAGTCTTGTAATGTGATACATTTTGGGACATGTATGGCTTCTGTGCAGAAACAGGATAACGAAAAAAATTTTGTCATATGTAAACCAATGAGTAAGAAGGAAGGGCTGCACCTGTTTCCTGTTCCTGACAGGAAGTCAGATATGAACTCACCCTCAGACTGCTGAACTTTGTCATTCGTTGTTCATCACGCACATGTTTGAAAATAAACTTTTAATGGTAATTCAGCTTCAGGATGATTAGTGAAGTTTGGGACTGAGGCCCTACTAATAAAACTTGGCACAACCACCATGCTACCATTATAGACATTGTGTAACAGAACACAATACAAAAAGAGCAAAAAACATTCATTACTTTAGATGGCATTGCTTTTAAAACTCCAACAGATATTGTTAGTAAGAAAGAATGGAAGGTAATAAAATGAGTATGTGACTTTTGGGTGCTGATTACTAGTTTATGGTAGCTAGGTTCTTTAAAAAAATGTCCCCACTGTATACATGTCCTAATATTCTGTTGGTCCCTTTTTTGCTGAATGAAATTACACAATATAAGGGAATATTGAAATGTACCATACAGGCCTGACATCACACACACATTTTTATATACTGATCACTCCAGACCTGGACACCCCAAGGGCTATTGTTATAGTTACATCACAGTTTTCCCTTTTTCAAACTATCTTAAACCCTTACACTTATCTATTTTCTGTGCTTTTAATATCAACTTTGAGGATAAAATGTTCACTTTCAAATATATCCCACCTACTAAATATATCTATTATATACAGCATATATTATATTATGATTTTCTAAGTCAAAGCTCTATGATTATCTTTCCTACAGATTTACCTGTTACCTCAGTCGTAGTCAGCACTACCCAGCCCAGAGTTGATGTGCAGGAAAATACAGGTAAAAAGAAAGACAAGATGAACCAGACAAAAAACAACTAATCTTTCTACTGAATCATCATTGTAAATAACAATTGTAAAAATATGTTTCAAGCTTTTTTTTTCTTTAAATTTTAGATGCCATCCTTGTCTGTGACTTTAAGACAGAGAAAGATCAAAATCCCCGCATTGAATGGAAAAAGAAAGATAAGGATGTGTCTTTTGTTTACTTTCAGGGAAATTTTACAGGTGATTTGCATTTGATTATTTTTTTGTGCTTTTGGTTGTAAATGCTTTAGTTTAAATTTATATGCATATAGATTAAGTGTTTAATGCTGATTTGATTAAGCACTTGCTTTGTAGCCTTGTGAAATTTGTGAAAGTAGAGGCATTGGCTTATCATTGTATTTATGGACATGAATTTAATATTATATTTTACAAACAGCACCCTTTCAAGGGCGTGCACAGATCAGTGGTGCAACGGTAACTTTGCAGAAGGTGACACTAAAGGATGCAGGACAATACCGATGTGAGGTCAGCGCCTCGGAGGATTCAGTAAAGCTGGGAGAGACCAACATCACTCTCAAAGTGTTGGGTAAGGGACTTCATACAAATTATTTTGCTAATGCTTCTTATATTCTTATTCTTATTATTCTTATTAATACTATAATGTGGTTAGCAAGTCCATAATATAATATATTAATGGTAATAATGATAATAATAATGATAATAATGATTATAATAATAATATAGTTTTTTTGTCTTCTATGTCTTCTAAGTTCCACCACATATACCATTCTGTGAGATCCCAACTTCTGCATTGACTGGCTCTTTAGTGGTGCTGCATTGTAAAGATAAACACAGCATTCCTCCTGCAGTCTACACCTGGTACAAAGACAGGAAGCAGCTCACGCCCATGCGCCATGCCAATGCTACCTTTGCTGTCAACAAAAGCTCTGGTGTTCTGGTAAGATTAAATAATATTTACCTAATTGAAATATTACTAAAATAATCCCAACATAATTTTCAGTTAAATTGTATTTGACAATCTAACAAAACAATAACCCTTTAATAGGTATGAGATTGTGAATAAATCAGGTCCAATAAGTGTTGCTAGGCACTATGTGAAGCTTAGTACAGTTACACGTTTTCCGTGATTTATTCACAATAATACACAAACTCGAGTGCATTATTGCCTTAAAAAACTATTACAAACACACTATAATGATAAAAAACAAGTTTTGATTCATAAATGCGTTTATTGAAAGCAAAATCATTAATAAACTGGTCTCCCGCAACTTAATCTACAGATCTGTTTTTAATGTGAACTCTGCTCACTAAGTAACAGGTTTCTCTAACAACCGAATACTGCCATCTAGTGCCCAAATTACAGAACTGTTAAAAAAACTGTTATAAAATATCTACACCCTCATACAAAAAAATCATGTAGCCATTTTTCTTAATAATAAAAAAAAACAATACATTAATAACATTTTTTTTCTGCTGTCTATTAAAGTACCAGTCAGTCATTTGGACATCCCATCTTTTTGATTTACTTATTGTCCATTGTATGAGTTCCACTTATCGAAAAGCTACAGGCTGTAGTCCATCTGTTTGTGAACTACAGTACATACTGTGTTAGTCCCCTTTACTTTGTTCTCTAATGGTCAGGACCCCAATAGTACCACCACAGAGCAGGTTTATTTGTTTGGTGCATTTCAATACCAGCAGTACTGTTGAGGTGTTTAAATCAAACCAAAACCCCCACACCGCATCAGTGCCACTGCAGAACTGACAATAAACAGATGTAATACAGTCTGTAAATGTAAAACTACAAATCCCAGCTATATAGTAAGTGACAGAATGAGACAATGGAGCAAGAAGGGGGCATTCCAAACTTTTGAATGGTATGATATATTTCAGGTATACTATACATAGGAATTATTCCACAAATGTCTTGTGCTTAAAGTGAGGTCTCCTTGTATTTAATGGTAGATAAATTAGAAGATGATTAGACCAAGCATTATGAAGATTTTGAAAGTAAATCACTGTTTTTTGTTATACAGTTTATACAGTTTTAGCCCTGTAGATACATTACATATTCACAGTAAGAAATTACAGTTCAGCTGAGTCTGCCTTTTTAAAGTAGACGCCTGCAGAGGTAATACGAATACTTACAAAGCTACTGTGATGGATGGATGTTGACAGACAGCAGTAATCACACTAAATAAACACTGACATCTTGACTTGACCATGAAATTTTCAACACACTCCTATAAATAATATTTAACAGAGTATAAATTACACATTTCTAAAATTTATTTTATATACATTTATATTCTAATATGTTTTAAATAGACATTTCAGGCAGTTACCAGAGCTGATGCAGGACAGTACCACTGTGAGTCCAGCAACGGCGTTGGACCACCAAAGAGTTGTGTGGGAAATCACATGCAGATTGGTAAGTAAACAGGCGCTATATGCATTATATTCTTCATTACAATGACCTTTTAAAAGCTTTTTAAAAAACACACCGCTTAAGGTTAAACTGGTGGTTTTGCTTTAATTCTCTATATATACAATATATACTGTATATACACGTATATATATATAAATAATAAAGTTTATATTGTATATATAGAGATTATATCTATATCTAATATATATAATATATTATATATATTAATCTTTGCAATTTGGTAATTTGAAGCGTGTCAGTGTGTGATTTGTTGTCAGGAAGGGATTTATGGGTTTGTTTTTTTGCAATAAATTATTCAGTGTGTCATTTGCGTTCCCTTTAAGAGCCTGGTGCCATCTCACTTTGGTGGGTTGCTATTTCAGTGGTACAACCAATTACCCATAAATTAATGTTTAAATTGCAGTAATAAATCATAACAAGTTGCTTAAATTAATTGAAATTTCTTACCTTTACCACTCGGGTACAGTTACCAATAGGGTTACAATGAGGCTCCCCATGCTCATCTAGAGAAGAATGTATTGTGCGCTGGCTAAATACACCAAGGACAAAGCTCTAATCTATCGCTAGAAACACACACTCACACACATACTCTATGTGACATTTGCACTGTGGAACCCGTGAGGAAGGCTCTGATCGTCTTCTTTTCCTGGGAAGCCTGGATGTTTCACCTCGGACTTGAACTTGTATATTTCTGAGAACTGATTTTTTTTCTCTGAAAATTGCTAATTTGAATCTGAATTTTGCTGAAAAATATTTCAATATATGTCACCTTTTGAGCTCCGTAAGCCAAGTGCTCCTTACACTCTACATTTACATTTACATTTAGTTATTTGGCAGACGCTTTTATCCAAAGCGACTTACAAGTATCTCACTCATTAATTAGTGCCAGAACACAGGGTTACATACAGAAACCCTGGAGCAATGAGGGTTAAGGGACTTGCTCAAGGACCCACATTGGTAACTCAGTGGGATTTGAACCCAAAACCCTTAGATTGCTAGTCCAACACCCTAACCACTGAGCTACCACTCCCTCCCACTGAGCTACCACTCCCTCCTATACCACTCTATATGGTATAGGAACAATTTACAGCATCCAATTCACCCGGAATCCATGTTTTTGGACTGTGGGAGGAAACCAAATGAATTATTTCTTACTAGTTACATTTCAAGTTATAGCTGGCATGATTGTATAAAAAACATTATAAAATGGGTAGTTCTGGTCCTTAAATCTGATTGGCTAAGCTGTATGTCCAGCCGTGACATTAAAGACATTAATACACACCTCAGACCACTTCACATTCGTATCAGTGCGTAATATACAATATATTATTTTAACTCATAAAGTACAGATTAATGTAAACATGTAAACAATGATGCTCAAAATTGTGTTTTATAATTTGGCTACTAGATGACTGTATTCGATTTTGATCAGTGTTCACTTTAAAAAACTGGACTATATTATATTGTGGAAGACCAGTTTTCTGTCCTTTTTTCTTTCAACGCATTTATGAATCAAACCTTGTTTTTTCCATTACAGTGTGTTTGTAATGGTTTTATAAACGCAATAAGAGACTCAAGGTTGTGTATTGTGAATAAATCACGATGAAGAGGTGTAATTGTACTTCACTTTTCTTCGCTTTGTGTTGTGCCTAACAACAACCCTTTTCCATAATCTCGCTTACCATATTGCTTTAGTACAAAATAGTTCAGTGTTACATTGAATCACATTGAGTTTGCATGTGATTTTTATGCATTAGTATTTTTCATTTACTGTGTTACATTAATACTTTAGGTAGTTGAACCGAATAGTTTAATCATTGTTTGACAAATGTTTTGTGTTTAACTAAATTGAGATTCATTTCCTTTGCCTTCACATCTCTACCTCTTTTTCCGTCTGTCTGTTTTGTATTTCAGATGATCTTAATGTTGCAGCATTAGCAGCTAGTATTATAGTGGCGTGTCTGATTTTACCTTTATGCATCCTTGGGGTATGGTATGTCAATCGACAAGGATACTTTACACGTAAGTTTATACAAATTGTTGCTGCTTTACATTTTTTTAAGTAAGATTGTACATGACCCAGATACAAAACTTAATTTGTTCCGCATCCCAATATTCATCTGTAGATGAATTGACTGTGTTCGGGTGGACGGCACCTGGTACCAGATTTGGGCAGTTCTAAATATCTAACAAATATTGACCAGATATGTATTAGAATATGTGGGCCATGAAAAAGGTTTTATATAAATGGTGTAGTAACCACTGGGTTATCAATTTGAAAGTTGAGAATTTATATCCCAGGTCTAATGAATTTACCTATGTGATTTATTGAGCAAGGCCCTTAAGCCTCATTCCTCCAGGGGGGTGCAGTATCATGGTTGGCCCTGTACAGTTGTAAGTCATTTTTGGCCCACTCTCAGATTCCAAATGGCCACTCACAGAATGTTTTGAATGAAATTTTTTCTTTTACCACATGATAGCACTATTCTCATTGTACTATTTGTCTCTCAGAGAATTGAGGACATATCGTCAGATATTCAGAGGCAGCTAGGGGGCAGAGGTGTGGCCTTTGTTTATTTCTTAGTAGCTTATGAAAGCTAAGCAGCGACACATCTGAGACTACTGATGTGTTGACGACAACATAAAATGACAGAGGAGCTGCTTGACCTTAAATTTAAATACACTTAAATTTAAGGTGTACTATACAGTTAAATGTTATCTGACTCTCTAGAAGTAAAATAATTGCGTTTTTAAAGTTGTTCACACCTTAGTGTGTTATCCACAAAAAATACATTTGTATGAAAATGATAAGTTGATTAAATGATCATCATTTAAAATGATTATTTTTAAAAATATTTTGGACTATGGCACAAAAAATGGTTAAAAGTAATTTATTATCTTGAAATATTTATTTTATGAACTCAATTTTATATCTTTATGCATTTAGAGGAAAATTCTTGGCACCTGATCTTTAAATAATCAGAATCAGTAATGCTGCAGTTTAGCTGGTTCTTTCTGAACTTATTGTCTTTTGTTGTATTGTAATTTTTGTACGATTGTGCCTGGGAAATATTATATGAACTTGCACCACAGAACCATTACCAGCATATTAAACCTAAAAAAAATTTATATGAAATTGTGTGGGATCGTGTTTAACATTATGTTTTGTTTCATCTTCTTACAATATATAACCTGAATTCCACCATGACAGGACACAGAGGAAGGTAAGAAATAAATATTTGATTGTTTATTTATTTCTGTTTATATGTGTGGTGTGTGTATGTGTGTGTGTGTGTGTGTATTGTATGTTTAAATGCATTAAATTAAAGTGATCTATTTCGCCTACTGTGCTTACACACAGAGGAAACACAGCCTTGTATACGGCGCCCGGGGTGCAATTGGAGTTAGGTACTTGGTACTTGGTGGGACTGGAAATTGAACCGGCAACCTTTAGGTTGCCAGGCTGGTTTCTTAACCACAAGCCTACAACTGCCCCAACTACAATTAAGTAGGAAAGTTAAAGACTGTATATCTCAGATAATTCATCAGATTAATTTATAGTGTCATTAAGACACATAGACAAAAGAAACCTCCAATTCTTTCACAACAGATCATCAAGTTGTAATACACAACATGGTAAAAAAAATATGACACCTGTTTTACTTTTTAAATTTGACTATTTATGTGCCCTTAAAGGAGTCATCAAGTTAAACTTTAAAGCTTAAGGAGCTTAAAAGAGTTCAGTTTCCATTTGTCAGCTCCCCCCCCCCTTTCCAAGGTGGGCCATAAGCTGCGGGACAGATGCAAAGCCAACCAAACTTTATATACCAGCACAGCTGCTAGACTGCTACAAGGGCTACATTTTAAACCCAATCCTCCACATGCATCCCTTTAAATGCCAATAGAAGTTGCGTGTTGCAGCAGCAGTGAAATGTCCCAAATCTGCCTGTTAAAATAACAGAACACTAGTAATATTTGACTAAGCTTGTAAAATTTAGACAAGGGGTAATTAATGGCACACAACATATCATGGATCTTTCAAAACCTGATTGGCTGATACTGCAATGACTAACGAGTTCAAGAAATACTTTGTGTTTGCATGCATTTTTTCAATCTATACATCCGTTGTAAAGTCAATAAAACTATCTGACTGTAACCCCCTAGTATAGTGTGTGTAAATACCCCACTGTTACTTCTGACCAATCACCCCATGGCCCCTTATTGCAGGTCTTTCTGGATCACACAGTGTCATGGAGTGTCTCACATCAGCAGCCAGAACCTCAACAGAACAGAGGACATGTGAGTTAGAGAGAGTGATAAAAACCCCTTTAGACATACAGAGGTTGTATTAGTTATAATGCATGACCAAGGACTTTAAGTCAGGATTCACCCTAATAAATAAAATAACTCATGGAATGAACTTCATACATCCTGAAAGAGTGCAATGGTTTAAGAATGTTAAGTATAATCTCCAATCTGAAGGAGTGAGATATGTGATGATGCCGAATAGATACATTATAAATATATAAAAATGTTTTATTGTTTTTATAACAATATTAAAATAGTATTACATTAACATTTAACATAAAGCCCACAGCTTTATAACATATTCATAATGCTTTATAACATGTATCATAAGCCTCTGTTAATGTTCATATATGTTTATAATCACAGTCATAAAATATTATAACAAAATTAGATAAAGCTTTATAACACAAAGTGACAACATGTATTATAATTTAAACTTAATTTTTTTTGTCTTTTTGAACTATTCTGGATTTTTTTAGACACAACAGCATTTATAATCCTTCATTAGTCATTATTTTCTAAAATTAAAATTGTAAATAAAATTCTATAATTTACAATATAGAGGTAATAAATGATGACATTTTACGTAATGCCTGTAAAGACAGCTTATAAGCTTTCATAAACAAAAATTATATATAATATATAGGAGAATATATTTTAACTCCATAAACCTGTATGATACTGGTCTCTAAAATAAGTGAATGAATGGTTAAATATACATTTTATAATGCATTATTCATTATTGTGTTATAAAGCCTTATTCTTCATAACCCTTTTAACATTTACATTACATTTAGTTATTTAGCAGACGTTTTTATCCAAAGCAACTTACAAGTATCCCAACTTGGTTGGGATCAGAACAGGGTTGAAACAGGACCCTGGAGCAATGAGGGTTAAGGGTCTTGCTCAAGGACCCACATTGGTAACTTCAGTGG
>JAOUQT010144177.1:0-18743 GCA_025769995.1 Xyliphius kryptos | reverse complement strand
TACGTCTGTCGCTTCGCGTTCTGACAAACTACAGGTAACATTGTTGTAAGTGGTTGGGATCTGGAGTACAAATTTTCAAAAACACTGCAAGTTCAAACTTTAAATAAAGAAAAATTCTATAAGGACATCCAGCTTTGAAAACTAACTGCTTTTTTAATCAGTAATTGTTTTCTTTTCAACTATTTCACATATTTTCAAAAACAAAATCCTATAAAATAAAAAAGGGAATTTTTACACCCCCCTCCCAACCCCACACTTTTTTTTTTACCGTTTTCCATCACTTTATTTTAAAGGTAATATGCTTTGGCCGGAATGAACCCAGACCCCACAGCAGTCCGTTTTTTTCCTCACTTTGTGATTGTAATTAACTTTGAGCACTTACCCTGACAGCTCCTAAAGCCCAGACAACCAAAATCCATAATGGCTTTCTAAATAAGGAAAAGTGGGTCTAATAGTTGCAAAAAATATCAGAAAGCCCTGAAGCAAAACCCCTCAGGTTAACTACACCAGAATATAATGAATGAGAAACGAGTACATCACAAGTGCATCGTAAGATATTTTTAGGAAGCACACACCAAAAAGCAATGCCTTTTTTACTGGAGCTTAGTGCTCAGACGCCCAAATCACTTGGTGGTGCTATCGACTAAAGTTCTAAAAATAAATTTTCAACTTGGGTCAAATGGGAAAAAGAACACAAGCTGTTTATGAGGAAAACAAAAGAACCCCATTGAGCTCGTGTGGGATGAGCTTAAGCATGTGATCACAAAAAATGTCCTGCAAGCTGTTTACTCCTCTGCAGGGCTTACAGCAGATACGGATCAAAATGGGCTTTAGGTCAACTACGAGACTGATGAGATGAAACTAACTGGAACGGCTACAATTTTGTTTTGTAAATCTAGTTTACCAGAACGAAGGCAGTCGTAGGCTTGTGATGGAGGAACCTGCGACCTGGAGGTTTCCGGTTTGATTCTCAGTCCCACCAAGTACTAAATCGCGTTGACAATTCAACACAATGGGCAGCACAAAAACTTGATAATAAATAAAGCTACATTAAAAAGCATACCATTGTTTTTCTTGTGCAATTCTCTATGTGTTTGATGTGTCACATGACCCATTGAAAAAAGTAAAGTTAAATCCAAAATGGCGGCTTTGCAGATGGCCGCCATGGGCATCACCCAGCCTTAAATGTTTTCCCCCTCACATGATCTAATATGCCTAAAACAGTAAGGTCATATCAGAAAATACTTCCATTTTATTAGGGTGTATCCATACTTATGGCCCACCCTGTAATGTGAACTTTAGATGACCAACTTCCTTGCTTTCTCAGTTATCAACACAAGCAGTAAATTGTGTCTTTGTATAATGACTGTAGTGGAAAATTGCTATGCAGGCAGGATAACCTTGCATTAAAGGAGCAGTTGCAACACATGAAAAACTATCCAGTCTGAGCTTCATAGGAGATTTTTGTTGATGTGTGTATGGTAGAGGCTGGCTGGCAGTATGCATGACTGACCATGATAAGCTAATGATGCTGATGCTGGTGAATGAGTATGTGCTGCTCCGTGTCACCCTTCATTGCTCACACAGCCTCTGTGCATTTATATACAAGCTTTTTTCCCTAAGTCCTACCTCATCCGTCATCAGCTCAGTTCTGACCCAGTCTAGCACTGCACTTTTGAGAAATATGTGCAATGGTCTGACCATGTGTGTGTGTGTGTGTATATGTATGTATGTGTGGTATTTGAAGGTGAAAAAGGAGAAACTTAATGATCGGTTAAGAAGCTGCATACTTTACATATCCTTAGAGATGTAATGCTTAGATAATATAATATTTTCAGTCGAAGCATAAATACAGTGCCATGCAAAAGTATTTGGCCCCCTTGAACTTTTCAACCTTTTGCCACATTCCAGGCTTCAAACATAAAAATATGAAATTGCAATTTTTTGTGAAGAATCAACAAGTGGGACACAATCGTGAAGTGAAAAGAAATGTATTGGATATTTTAAAAAAAAATTCAGAAATAAAAAACTGATAATTCAGCCCCCTTGTATTAATACATAATTCGCACCACCTTTTGCTGCGATTACAGCTGCAAGTCGGTTCGGGTATGTCAGTTTTGCACATTGCGAGACTTACATTTTTGCCCATTATTTCTTGCAAAACAGCTCGAGCTCAGTGAGGTTGGATGGAGAGCGTTTGTGAAGGTGAGTATGGAGATGGAGAGCAGTTTTAAGCTCTTTCCACAGATTCTCGATTGGATTCAGGTCTGGACTTTGACTTGGCCATTTTAACACCTGGATACGTTCATTTGTAAACCATTGCATTGTAGATTTTGCTTCATGGTTTGGATCATTGGCTTGTTGGAAGATAAATCTCCGTCCCAGGCTCAGGTCTTTTGCAGACTCCAACAGGTTTTCTTCCAGAATGGTCCTGTATTTGGCTCCATCCATCTTCCCATCAATTTTCCCTCCCAACATCTTTCCTGCCCCTGCTGAAGAAATGCAGGCCCAAACCATGATGCTACCCCACCATGTTTGACAGTGGGGATGGTGTGTTCAGGGTGATGAGGGCGTTACGGCAAACATAACGTTTTGCATTGTGGCCAAAAAGTTAGATTTTGGTTTCATTTGACTAGCGCACCTTCTTCCAAATGTGTACCTCCCAAGTGGCAAATTTTAAACAAGACGTTTTATGGATATCTTTGATAAATGGCTTTCATCTTGCCACTCTTCCAAGGCCAGATTTGTGCAGTGTACAACTGATTGGTGTCCCATGGACAGTTCATCCAGAGTGATCATGGGCCTCTTGGCTGCATCTCTGATCAGTCCTCTCCTTGTTTGAGCTGAAAGTTTAAAGGGACGGCTGGGTCTTGTTAGATTTGCAGTGATCTGATGCTTCTTTCATTTTAACATGATCGCTTGCACAGTGCTCCTTGAGATGTTTAAAGCTTGGAAAATCATTTTGTATCCAAATCCGGCTTTAAACTTCTCCACAACAGTATCTCGGACCTGCCTGGTGTGTTCCTTGGTCTTCCTCTGCACTTTAAACAGAACTCTAAGACTATCACAGTGCAGGTGCATTTATACAGAGACTTGTTTACACATAGGTTGATTCTATTTATCATCATAAGTCATTTAGGTCAACATTGGATCATTCAGAGATCCTCACGGAACATCTGGAGTGAGTTTGCTGCACTTTTTTTTGCTGCTTTTTCAAAGCCCTCTAATTACATGCCTTTGATCAACTGTAATATCATAGATGTTGCTTTACTGCCTTTAACAATAAACCCTAAGGAAATGAAAAAATATGAATAATAGGGAACAGCCTAGTGCCAGCCTCTGAAGCATTCTTTAGGATGATACTGTTTTTTACCTGGTTTACAGTTAGCATATTCAAATAGTTAGTGGATGTTCCTTATTGAAATATGAACCATGTTTATTTATGAATAGGTATAACAAAGCAATTTTTTCTGTTGTTCATATCATAAGTTGGTTTACAACATTTTACAACCATCTGAAGTAGTTTACAGAATCTTTGGAATTTTAGCTTTTTACTTTTTATGGCTGTAACATTGAATAATGAAAAAATAATGTTAAAAATTTTAACAGGTGCCGATAAAACTAAAATTTGGCTGACATAATTGGCATACGTAATTTATAATCTGGTTTAAATAATATACATGCTTTTTTTGGATTTTGAGCACTCACAAAATAGCTGCATGATTTTTCATATTAAGTCAAGCAAATTTGATCTCAGCCAGATATTCATTTTAGATTACAGGAGTTCCACTTACTCGTTGATTTTTTCATTGAAGTTTGGAATAAGCAAACCATACGTGTGATGTTAGAGCAAACACAAATTTTATGGACTTGTTTTATCCAGATGGGTTTTTTTGCACAAATCTGGAGTAATTCCACATTCTAAATTTCATTTGATAGAAAAAGATGACATGAGGGCTGGCTCATGTCATCTTGAGAGGTGGCTTAGTGGTTAGGTGGCTTAGTGGTTAGCACATTCACCTGTCATCCCTGGGGATTCCTGGTTTAAATCTCAATTAGGGTGGAGTTTCCATGTTTGGCCTGTGTCCGCGTGGGTTTCCTCTGGTTTCTTCAGTTTCCTCCCACAGTCCAGAAACGTGATTCAAGTTAAATTGACTGCTCTAAATTGCCCCATATAGTCTGTGTGCATGTGTTTGTGCCTAGGGATAAATTGGCACCCAGTCCTGGGTGTATTTGCCCCCTGACACACATTATCAGATGGTGGTCCTGCCGCTATGTTCACCTTATAATACCTGTTAATCTTGTGAGATCAAGATTGGCATTTTCACACTAGATCTGTGATGCATGGATAAATCGTAATTGCAATCACATTGTTAGTGTTGTCACCACAAAATTTATGTATAAAACCTGTAATGTTTGAGACACAGCTAATCTGCATTTGCATGTAACGTTGAATAATATGTGTGCACCTGCCTTCTGTGGAGTTTTCATAAATTTCACTGCTGAGTTTTGTGCCACATTAGAAGATGCTTCTGTAGCATAGTCTTCTCCAAATGACTGTTTTGCTGCACAAACTGCCTCTGATGAGTCAAACTGCAGAAAAGATTTGCTGAAATTGTTTCAGCACCTGGCAGCAAGAGGCGTTAATGTTATTCTTCAGCAACTGGTGCCAAAAGTGGGTCTCGTGTCTATGTTTACACACCCTAAGAGCTAACAAATTCTTTCATGACAGTTATTAATACTGTGCCTCTGCTTACAATACAATGCAAAGCAATACAAAGCTTTCTTGGACTTGTCCATTATCACTCCCTTTTGGATCATGGACAGTTTCCTTTGCAACACAAAATTCAGAAATTCTTTCAGCAAACGTAAACCTCACAACCTTATATAAAATAAAGACATCAATGTGCTCTGCTCCTTCTCTGTATGTCCTGGGTGTAATCTGCCATTTTGATTTATTATTTGAAACAAACATAGCTACAGCAGGGCTTTAGTGCAATAGCTATTTGGGGTAAGTAATTGACCAGTTGGGAACTTTTCTAAACATTTGATTTGCTTGTACAATGCAGGTCTACAAGCGTCCATATTATAGTCACAGCTGCATTGATGATAACAGATGTAGAAATACAGTGAAGTAAAAAAGTTCTTCTAATTTAAAAGAGGAAAGAGATTAAATTTTACACTTCGTCTCTGCGAGACAAAACAAAATAAATCCCGATCTAGGTTGAGTTTCCATGTCCTCCCCGTGTCCGTGTGGGTTTTCTCTGTGTTCCTCCCACAGTCCAAAACACATATATTCCAGGTAAATTGAATGCTCCATATAGTGTGTGTTTGTGTGTGGATGTGTGAGTGAGTGGTGGATGGGCATGGGGAACACCACCGTGACCCAAGTAGAGGAAGTAAGATGATATGGAAGATAATGGATGGATAAATCAGGAAATTACATTGCAGGGTTTTAAAATAATTTATTTGTAAATTATGGTGAAAAAAAAAATTTATGACAAAAGTTCAAAGTCATTACTTTGTAACATAACCTTTGATGGCAATGACAAAGATCAAACATTTCCTGTAAGTTTGCACACACTGTAGCTGGTAGTTTGGCCCATTCGTCCATGCAGATCTTCTTTAGAGCACTGATGTTTTGGGAGGGGTAAGTGATGTTTGTGGGTAGGAAAATACTTAAAATCCTACAATGTGATTTCCTGAATTTATTTTCTAATTTTGTCCTCATTTTTGAAGTGTACCTATGAAAATTATAGACCGCTCTCATCTTTCTAAGAGGGACAACTTGCACAACCAATGGCTGAATAAATACTTTTGGCACCACTGTAAGTTGTGCTCTTTCAACCAGTGATTTTATATACAATCACGCCAAGTGGTTACCTTACCTAATTACCTTATATAAAAACAACACATGATTGTGCAATGGTGTTTAGGTTATGAGGCTTTTTCTCAAGTGACTTTGTAATAAATCACTCAATTTACCAGCTGTGCTTTTGCAATGCCTTTTGTTTAAAGAGAAGTGCGTACATCCCTTACATCAGCAGTGTTATGATTAAGGCATCATATATGAAACTTTAAGCATTAGAGCAGGGTTCCATATTTATGTTAGTGGGCCTTGAATGTTTCATTTTGGCTATTCTGGGGGTCCAAAGGGCTATGAGGGATTATTAAAATCCGCATAACCATTACTTTAAATCATTTTCAGATCATGGCACATTTCAAAAAGAAGTTTTATTCAATCTAAAACTGACTTTAGATTGACTGACTTGCATTTAATTTGTGCTTGTATTAACATGAAGATAAACATTAGGCTACGCCCCTCCAGAGCGATCATTTTAGTATCTACAACTTAACATCGCACACATGCATTCACTGCAAAACAATCATAAAAATCTACATCATCCCTACATGTTCTATTGACTTTCTATTGACAGATATCAGAGAGTACCTTTTACTTTAAAGTTATACAGAAGGTGTGTAAGTAGTCGGGTGAAGTGGAGGTCCCACGTATCAGGCTGCCCTTTACTGTCATTTTACTATGTGGCTGGTTTCCCCTGCATTAACCAATATTATCACGCTATGTCCAGCACACTTGGATAAAAACAAGTCAGTGTAAGAATCTAAGTCTCCAAACTTTAATGCTTTCACACAGTTCATATAAAATTGAACATTAAACTTTAGACTTTTAGATTCTTACACTGTTTATGTTAGTGGGCCTTGAATGGACATAGCGTGGTACGATTGGTAAATGTAGGGAGAATCGGCCACACAAACATTTTAGACGATCCAACAGGGCAGTCGTAGGCTTGTGGTTAACAAACCAGCCTTGCAACCAAAGTCCCCTGTTCAATTCCCGATCCACCCAAGTACTATGGTTGAATTTCTATTAGGCAAGGCACCTATCACCAATTACTCCGCTGGCGTTGTATACACGGCTGCCCACTGCTTCAGACGGTGCTCACTTCAGCAATGTGTGTGTGTTTCACTGCACAGATGAGTTAAATGTAGAGGACAAATTTCTTTGTGTACAAGCACAGTAGGCAAAATAGATCATTTTATTACACTTGCTTTCATATAATTTTACTAAACCATGGATAATTGCATGAACGTGATCAATTTTTATTTTGTGAATAAGATGCTAAGTCAGGGATGAAGAACAGTAAGGGATCCTAGCTATCCTTCCTAATTGTCCTCTAGGTTGTCAGTAAGTGGGTGAGATACAAAAAAAAGAAGAATCCAATGCAGTGGCCCCGTACGCACCCTTCTGAGTCATGTTCTCTTCAGATGTTGACTTGAGATGAAGCTTCATCCCGAGATGAAGCTTGGGATTCCTGACACACCACAAGTCACCCAAGATTAAGCGGAGACATATCAGATACCATTACGTATAAAGGTAGGTACAAATTTTGGTCTATTACAGTTGCAATCAAACTATGGTGATAAATCAAAGCCTGGATAAAGAAGAGATGGTGAAAGTAAGTTGTGTA
This sequence comes from Xyliphius kryptos, assembly GCA_025769995.1. Lineage (NCBI taxonomy): Eukaryota > Metazoa > Chordata > Actinopteri > Siluriformes > Aspredinidae > Xyliphius > Xyliphius kryptos. Next base: position 11,253 of record JAOUQT010144177.1, on the reverse strand, counting down.
TTTACTCTTGAATATACTACTGTGCCTATTATAATCCAATATAGTTGGCAGAAACACGTTTCACCTCACTCATTTGCTAATTTTGTGTTACAAACTTTTTGGGGTTTTCATGTTTATTGGAAATAATAACAAAAACAAAATGTGGGGTATGATTTGCGCTGGGCTAGATGGAGAGGTGCCTCCCAGTTCCCTTGTCATGGTGACATGGGAAGACAACCTTTTCCCATCCAGGAATTTCCAAAAGGATTAGAAACACTCTTTTATTGCATATATTTAAATGTATTGGTCAAGAGTCGTAAAATAGGGTAGGAGTGCTCAGTGCTGAACATTAGTCATTAAATTAGTCATGACTAAGTTTTCAGTACCACGAAAAAAGGAGTTATCACTTTTTTTGTCAAACCATTTCTCTGTTTATATCAGACCGCCGGCTGCAAATATATGAACAGTACCATTGCCTGCATCACCCATTGGTGTCTAGCCCTGCAACTAATACATTTTTAGGAGGTTCACACTTCAGGGACAGTAATGGTTTAAAAAAATAAGGTTGGAATGAAAAACAAAAAACAAAAAACAGTTGAATCTACTAAAAAAAGATTCCAGGTGCTAAAAAAACGATTTAACTAACAAAATCAGAAGGATTGATGCTCATTAAAGCCTAGTAAATAGATGCAGAAACTGTACCAGCTTCACATATATGAGCTACGTTCTTATTCACTATATGGCAGTTTACAGCGCATCCCATTATACAGACAGATGTAAAAGAGTTAACAAAATAAATTGAGAGCTACAACTACAAAACAGCAGAAGAAAAAACATCAATGTGATAATTGATCATTTGTGACAACACAAACCCATTATTTCATTTCTTCATTTATTTGGTAATTTATTAAAGGTTCTCACAATTGGAGGATTGACATTGAATTTAGCTCAGTTTTAAATAGTTTTGTAGTTCTTGACACAACCCTTTCATTAATCCAGGCTTGGGACCAGCATTCTGAGTGCTTTTCCAAAGGCTTGGACAATCTCTTATCTTAACAATTCACCTATTAGTATGTCTGTGAAATGTAGGTGGAAAGCCAAGAGCCCAGGGAAAATCCCATGAAGACAGGAAGATTCCACACAGAAAGGACCACTACGTTCATCTCACCCAGAAATTAAAATTTCTTGCTGTGAGGCAAAATGCTAATTTCTGTGTCACTGTGCAAGCCATCAGTAAAAAAAAAAATAATAATCACACGTCATGGGTAAAGCAAGTTAAAACAAAACAACATTTTTTCAATTTATGCATTTGTGGTTTTTTTCATAAATTTGATTGGACAGATACAATAACACTATAATATGTCTTTTATTGTCAGGGACTTCTTTTATAAAGGTGAATTTAATTAATTAGGTCTCTGCAACATCCATATAAAATGGAGACCTTCTTTGCCACAGAATAAAAAAAATGGATTGATGACAAAAGCTGAAGGGCAGATTATGTTGTAGATGGACCGAAATATTAATAAAAGTTTTACAGTACATAAAATGGTGGTGGTAAAATAATTCTTAGCAAGATGATGTTAACAAGGTTAATATTTTTTTTACAGATTTAATTTAGGCTGCTGTAAGAGGTGGTAAAGGCAATAATTCTAAGGGTGAAAACAGGAAGTCCCAGTGTGGAGCTCTTGCCATTCTGGAGGTTGAGTGAAATGTCAGATAGATGAGAGATGGCAGTCATAGGCAGCCCAAAGGACAACTTCTTCACTCTTCCCACACAGGCAGTAGCATCAATCAACTCAAGGTTTTTCACTACTCACAATTTATCTTCTTCACATAGAGATCTGCCTTCTGCTGAAACCTCACTTTCACCCCTTTCCACCATGATTTACAAGTGCCCTATAGCTTGTGTTTCCCATGTTAACATGCTTTTTTGAGAACTCATAACTGACCTACTTATACTAATAGCTATTCACTTTAAATGCGACTATAACTACACAATCAATTAAACAAGCTTTTCAATAATTTTGGCAATTACTGTTTGATTAAGTGGTACTTTAAAAATCATCAGCCAGCTTTCTCTCCCTAGCACTACACAAGTTTGGCCTAATTTCTTAATTTCAAATTTAAACTTAGAAGCATTAAATTTTAAAGTACAGCAAACCATTATATGGGATTTCAATGGACCACCTAAAAAAGTTCTGGTTCAAACAATGATGCTATTCATCATCATTGTTTGAACTATCATTGAACCATCAACCATCAATGCTATTGTCCTATGCTGCATCCTCTAACTTTTGATTTGCTCCCAACATCTTTATTAGTTCCAGGTTTAAGCTGGTTGGTGTGTTTCATAGGTATCTAACTTGGTGAGCAAGAATTTCCTATTCTTTCTTTGCGCTTATAAGTGCTTTATGTTTATTGTCACATGTGCACATTCTCTCTTGTGTACATTGAACTTGTTCCTTGTTTAATTCAGGCAGACCAAGAGGCATAACAATCTGTCAGCATATATACACCTTATGCAAAGCGACTGGTAGCTATAATTGTCACAAAAGATGAGACATTCCCGGAATATATCCAGCTAATAAAACCATGGCATGAATCATTAATTCATTGCAGAAAGTGCCCTTCAAAATAGTCCACCGAATTTAGTGGTTTGTTGAATAAATAACAATGACAATACAATTATTGATTTCAACTTGTGTATTGTTGTTTTACAAGTAAATATTTAATAAACTGTTCTGCAAACAACAAAAAAAAGTATCTCTGGACCACAAAACTCTTTAACATTAACAAGAGTTAGTGCAGTAAGAAACACACCGACACCAAGGCCCACTCATATGATTCGAAAAAGTAAACATTTTTGGCTTATTAGACTGTTAACACCACTTTCTTATATTTGTTTGTAGTAGGATTTTATTAAAATACAGTTTGATGTGGTTGGGATTAAATTAGCCTTGTATGTATTATTTTATTATTTTGTTTGTTCATATTACATTATAATCCCCGAGGCTCTCAACAAATTCTATGCATGCTTTAAGGACGCTGAAAAAAAAAAAGAACAACCTCTCCATCAACATAAATACATCGAAGGGGCTGACACACCCACCATACCCTAATCTGGGGTGGAAGTAGTCCCCAGCTACAGGCACTTGGGTGTGCACCTGAGTAACAACTTCCAGTCAACAAGTGAGACAACACTTCCAGTATGGTCTGGAAGGCACATCAGCGGCTCTATTCCTCAGACGTCTGAGGAGAGCCAGACTCTGTAGCTCAGTCCTCACCTCCTTTTAGAGATGTGTGGTGGAGAGCGTGCTGTTCTCCAGCATCAATGTGTGGCACAGAAGCTGCTCTGCTGCCGACAGAAAAAGCTCTGCAGAGGGTGGTGAAGGCTGCACAGAGGAGTGTTGGAGTCAGCCTCCCCACCACCACAAACATCTACCCCCACTAACCAAGCACACTCACTTTTTGTTCTGCTCCCCTCACGCAGGAGACTGAGAAACAGCTTCATAGCAGAAGCATTGAGACTCCACATAACAAAACATACTTTTCATGGACACATTACAGTCTACACCACCACTTCGCTCATTGGACACCTTATCATGCAAACGTACAAACACATATGAGGCATTGTTTTTGTGTGCTTACAACAAATTTGCTTTCAGAAGGTGTACAGCATGTTAAAATTTGCATTGTGTAAAAGGTATCCTGAATTCAATAGGAGTAGGACTACTACTCCATACACATCACCTACCTGCCTATATTGTGAAGCACAACCCACTGAGCTATTACTATCATAAATATAAAAAGTAAGGACTAATAAGTAAGCCTTAGTGTTCCAGGTTTATGTCATAAATTGACCATTTTAAAAGTTATTCAATATAGGCTTGCATGTTTTCTACAAGATCTCAGGCAAAATCAATGCAACTTTGGATACAATTAAATTTTGTGTTACTGAAAAAAGTTGTCTAAAAATACCTTGGCAACTTAATTATATAATTATAGCAAAATGCAGTGCAATGAAAAATAAAACATATGCAATTTAATATTTTGGCCAGGGCAAGTTTGGATATTAAAAAAACAAAATACCAGGCTACTAGAATTATGGCATTAATCAATCCATTGCAGTCAGTGGCTTTTTCTGTAGGTCAGTGCATTTGGTGGTGTCTTTAATAGTGGAAGAGTAAACATTTGCTTCAAAAACAAATACATAAAATTAAACCCAGACATCACAAAATCTAATTCATAATAAAACATGATTAATCCCCTTGGCACTATTTTATTGTTCACTTAATGCCACTGATCTCTTGTCTTATTTTATCAGCATTAAATTACAGATGAGACACAGATGCAGTCATGCAGTGAAACTTAAATTGATTGTTGGAAATCTAAGTTTATACATTCAGTTCATGGAGATAACAGTGTCAAGACACCGTGTTCAGAGGCAATCACTCACTTAGCAGATTTCAAGTGGGTTTTCATAGCAAAAACAGCAGTGAGTAAATTTTAGGCATTATAATTAAGTAACAGACAGAATTTAACAAATAGCAGCATGATACTCCAGCACTGCTGGTAAGAACCATGAGAAACACGCTTTAGCTGCACTATGTGCCTCAGTTTTACACCATGGCTTAAGTACTAGTGTTATACATAGAGTTTTTAATTATAGTACTCTGTTTAGTCTAACACAGAGTACACAGTTTAGCTGTACTCTTAAGTTGTTAAGGCCCTGGTGTTACTTGAAAATATGTATTTCAGGTAACAGTGATGGATTTGCACCATGTCCTGTGTGTGTGTTTGCCCAGTGCCCGAGACATTCTGCCCAGTGCCCGAGACATTCTCCCCAGTGTATGTATAGATCTTAAAAAATATTAATAAACAATTGGGCAATTAATATTTTAAATTTTAGACTTAGATTAACATTGTTAATCATAGGTAGCAGGATTGGCATCTGATTGTTGATAGTAATATTGGCAAGAAGGAAAGCAATGTGCTTAGGAACAAATCCATTTGAAAAAGCCTTCATAAATATTTACAGTCTACATTCCTCCCCATGCAATGCTCTTTGACAGAGATAATTAAAATAGTTATATACATAAAGCCATGGTGACATTAGAAAATGCTAAAGTCTCACATAACCTTGTTAGCTTATGTTAATTACATGGCTGCAAACACATCTTTAAACAAATAGATCCCAAAACACATCACAACACGTAGCAGTGACTGGATATTTAGCCCAGAAATGTCGTTTTTTTCTTCAAACCACTACAAAATAAGTGATTATAACCTAAGAACTTGCCAACTATAAATGAACTTAATAAATTACTTAGTAAATATTATATAAATATAAATATTAACTTAGTAAATTAATATTTGTATGTATTTAACTGAATAATTATTTAATTTATAATGTTAAGTGGGATGATTAGGGCTTAGTTTTCATCAAACCTGAGGCAAGCAGAATAAGACCTATCAATATATAATTGTATGTTGCCTGTATGTTATATGGTTTACTTTATTTACATGATTAGGCTTTAATAACAATAAAAGATTTAACACATAAAAAGTTATTATGATTTCCAGGGTCTCTGTGACTTGTGAGTATTATAGGACTGGCTAAAGTCTAAATTACATTTCACTGAATCGTACATTTCTATGAACGTCGTCTTCCACTCGATAAGATTATATGCGCTGTGCAGGGCCAGTTAGTAGCATGCTGCAGCACCTAAAATGCATATGACATAAATGGCAGGGGATATTTATCTTTGATCGTTATGTGTTGAGGCCACAGTAGTCAATACATGAGCAGAGAGAGAGCTGTCCCTTTTTTAAGCAATTCTGTCTGAGCTGGAATGCTTATTTAAAGATATGAATTTGTAGCAATTCATGTCTGTGGTTGGCCTGTTAGAAGGTTTAAAATGACTTTTTTTTGTTGTTGCAATGTAAGTTTATCGAATTTGGGAGAGATTCTGAAAAATTAATGAATTACTTGATTTTTATAGTATTATAGCTTTATGCCAGCATCTGTGGCCTTACAATTTTGTGTTATAGATTCATAAGCCTTATTGATAATCTGGGGTGTGCCATAAATAAATAATTTACTAAACATCATAGTTACATAGATACTCCTACTCCAACCAACCTACTATGATTAGCATGTATGTGTTATAGGTATGTAGGTATGTAGAAGTCTTACTTGTAATATAGCCATGCTGGCTTACGTTATAACTTATAGCCTGCATAACTGCATGTAATTTAGTGTAATATAGCAACTCATCACTACACATTTACATGATTGCTCTTTCACCAGACACAAAAATTCTTGCAACGACATCAATAGGTAAACAAAAAGGTTAAAAAAAAAAAAAAAAAAAAAAAAAAAAAAAAAACAGGGCACACCATCGTTTCAAAAGCTGTCCAACACAATTATCCAATAGGAAGCATTCTCACATCTGTAAAAACGTTTACGTTTTTAGAACATTTAAGTTCTTTAGTTCTTAACCGCTTAACATAAGTTTTTTATACCAAAGTCGGATCTTCGTATGTGACAGCCTCCTCCCACAAAAATTGCTAAGAATTAATTCCCAGTGTCTACAAGAGATTATAGTTGGTAAAATAAGATTGCATTTAAATAATGTTCCTTAAAAAGCCATTATTTGCTGTTCCACATGGACTCAGTTTATTACACAAATCCATGTGCCATAGGTAATTTGGGCCAGGCATTCCACAATATCGCCTCCACAATCTTTCCCCTCTTCTCTCCTAAATACCTCAGAGATCCAGGTTTATTTATACATCTCTCAATATTTGACTAGTAATTGGGAATCGATGTAGATGACATTTAGCAAACAATGTGATATAGAGACTGTAGAGACATCCTCACCACCTGTTCAGGATCACTGAAATTTATACCATGGTACAGTTGCATCCTCCCGCGTCACTCATGTAGAAATAGTATGGCACTGATAAATAGCTAGGTTTAGCAATTTCCTATTATGCTTGTTTTTGGTTGAGATAAAAATGAATGTGATGATTCATAATAAAGATGTAAAGAACAGAACAGGGACAGTTTATGCATGTGTACACTAAAAGCATGAAAATGAGAAAGTAGGTCTTGATAATGAGAACATGTTTGTTGTTTTAACATCAGAACAAAACTGTCCTTCCTGAACTTTAATTTAAGCTTATTTCCCTGCCATTGTCTCTGTAGCTCATAGGAAGTTCTTACTTCAGAGATTTGTTATGGTGTCTCTTCTGTCACAAATTCTGTTTTGTAAAAAGCTTAATATTGTTAAACTTGACTACCTCAGACACATGTCTGAGGTAGTCTACCACACACACATGTCTGAATAATACTGGTAACCACATCTTCTCTTTCACCCTGACAAAAAAAAAAGTTAAATAATTAAATGTTAATGACCCACAATTTCCCCAAGCCAGGTCTTTCAACATCTGTACTTTTGCATGAAATTTAATACAAACTAAGTAATAAAAAATAGGGATTAGTATGTTTCTTATTCTTTAATCTACTCAGTACATAATACAAATTTATTTAACTCTATACAACTAGAAGTACTAGAAATATATTTTATCTAAAGTAATGAAAATATATTTGTTATACACTACGATAATGATATAGATTGAATAATGATACTAAATTAGTTTTAAGTTTACTTTAAGTATACATAAAACAGATTTTAATACATATGTAGAAATAAGTGTAAGTAAGTATACTTAAAAAGTTAAGAACACGTAACACAATAAAAGATTGATTATTGGAAAATTTGGTGCAAAATTTGTTGTTTAATTTTAGTACTCTGTAAGGACACAAGTGGTTATAAGGTAAAAACACTTTATTGCTCTGTTGGACAATCCCGGTTATTGTCCAGTTTTCAAAGAAGAAACAACACCAACAGGTAGCACAAATCAGCCCATTACGAAACAGTACTTTCCACATCTTAAAACTAGCAGCACACAGAAAAGCATGATATTGGCAGATCACGGATAAACAGGTAAAGTGGGCCTACGTAGTTCAGAGGGTAAAAAGCTTAAAGAGGAACTAATTTTTTGAAATTAAGGACAAACTAGGACAAACAGGTGCTAGTATTCAGGAGAATTACAATGAGTATAGCCAGGAGAGGATGGAGAAGCAGGTGGAAATTGGGAAAGTGATGTAGATGTGATAAATATAAACATAACAGCTAAATTATTCAAGCTGACAACACAAGTAAGGAAAACATTTAATATTATTGTCTGTGTACTTCATGCTTTTTATAGTTTGCTAATTCAAATGCTTACTTTATTAATTTTTTATTTATAGATTATTATTGCTTTTATTATTATTGTTTTAAGTTTATATTTTTGCTTGTGTGTTATCATGCATTAACATTTTAGGTATTAACGGACCCTGATTAACTTAACACTAAAAATGCAAATGCTCGAGTCATGTAGGGCAAAATACAACATATGCCTGTTTGCCTAGTTTTTTTCTCTCTTAGTCGCTCTCTCTCTCATGCAAACACGTAAACACATAAACATGCACTCATTGTAAATTTATTCCTTGCATCAGCAAGTTGACTTATAACATGGTTGCCATAGGAATACCAGCAGTTTCCAGAGACTAGCCATAATGTTGTAAAAAAAATGAAACCAGTGAACCAAAGAGCTACAAGTATTTGTGTTCTTAAAGTATTATCTCCAGATGGAGAAGTCTTCTCTTTGTGGGTTTGTGTTCTTAATTATAATTTGGTGTGAGGACTAGAAATAAAATATAGCATGTAAGTAAAAGATGCATAACACAGTAGCATTAAAAACATCACATTTGTATGTAAATTATTACTATTAAAAAAATAAATGATACATGCAGAGATATTTACCAAGTTGCCAAAGTTCAAGTCATCTGGGAACATGGGTTTAACTCTGCCTTAGTTCATCAAATTTCATCTGCCCATAAATTGCATCCTTAGTAAATTTAAATGCAGCAACATGTGACATTTGATTGACTTTGTAAATAAGTAATGGGACAGTTCTATCTATTGCTTTACATATTAGGAGATTCAAAGTTTCTATATGAATGGTGAAGTCAACAGAAACAGCAATACTGGTCAGACACAAACATTTACTGAAATGATTCGTCTAACACAACTACTGTATGGGGTAAATGATTTGGGGAAACTTGTATTATTAATACAATGTATGCAATATTGTTAAATAAAAACATTGAAACATTTTCTGAATTATTTTAAATAATGCAGTATTTTACTAACATGTATTGTCCCACCTCATTATCTATCTTGATGTGCAGTTTCTGCAAAAGTGGATTAATCATTGAAGATGAAAAAAAGAGGAGATCCAATAAACTTACCACTACAGCAATCTGATTTAACCATTTAAACTGTCTGTGTTGACATTAAAACTTTAGTCATTTAGCAGAAGCTTTTATCCAAAGCGACTTACAAATGAAATAACACCACAAGTCACTACACTGTAGTTCCATCAACCCTGTGCATTACTCAATCAAGCTCTTTTTTTTTTTATTTTTATTTATTTTTATTCCAAGTATCTGTGGAAGAGGTGTGTTTTAAAAAGTTTCTTGAAAATACTGAGTGACTCAGCCTTTTGGATGGTGTTTGAAAGGTCGTTCCATCATTTAGCAGTGGTGAATGAAATATGGTGAGAATTAGCGTCTCTGTGAGTTGGAATCACCAGGCGACATTAATCACTAGAGCATAGTGAACGAGTTGGAGTGCATTTAGTTAAGATGGATCAAAGCTAAGAAGGGCCAGATCCAGAGACTGTCCTATAGCCCAGAGTCAGTACCATGTACTGAATCCGTGCAGCAACAGGAAGCCAATGGAGCGAGATGAGTAATGGTTGAACACGCTTTGGCTGGTGGAACACGAGTTGGGCTGCAGAGTTTTGAACCAATTGTAAAGGCCTGATTGTTAAATTTGGGAGCTCAGCAAACAGAGTGTTACAATAGTCAATAGGGATAGAATGAGGGCTTGGACCACCAGCAGTAGCCTGTTCTGTTAGGAAAGATCGCATAAAACAGCCAGAAGTAATAAATAGACAGATTGTTCAAATCTGGCTTTAGGTGCTTCTGATTTCTACTATGTATCCTCCTACATAATACACCAAATAAAATGTTTATAAATTATTAATGTGACTTTTATATTATATTTATTTTAAGGCTAGATATCCTTCAGTACAGTTTAATAAATGCTTTGAACTGATACAAGATTTGTTGTTCTAATAATTCATCATTGTGTGTGCAAGCAATTTAAGAGATAAAAGCAGAATAGATCCAGTGCGAGCAATAATTCAAATCAAGAAATAATGCTTGGCCTCATTTTTAAAGCAAATTGGTTCTTATTATTAATAATATAAGCATCACAAATGCTAGGAAAACATTATTTTATTTTATTATTTTTTTCTTGTTATATAAAGTAAGGTGCTCATTTGTGGCCAGAGGAAAATGCATTTGCAGCAAGTTACAACTACAATATTATTGGTATTACTCGATTAAACAGAAAGTTCATGAATTGCTGCAGGTATATGTTTCTGTGCTTACTAAACCACACATGCTTATCTTCTTCTAAAATACACTGGGACAAACAGGAAAGCAAAAACTGAAAATAAAAACATTTTATTATCACTGATTATATTACAAAAATGCTTTCAAAAATATTTTAATTTTGCCATTTGTCTTTGAACGTTTTAGATTTTCTAAGAGATCCACAGATACCAACCTTATTCAAAACCTGCTCAAAGATATTGACATTTGTGTACAGTTGGTTAAGCATTAGTTTTGAATAGGCAGTTTTTGGCCATTTTAGAGAACAGTAATTTATCGAAATCTAAACTCCACAATGTCTGAGGATTTAAAGACTTGTTGGTGCTTATCAAATATTTTAGCTCTTTCTCTATTTTTTGATAAAGAAAACGCTATAAAACTGAAAGGTTACTATAGTAAACCAAGTTCTCAGATCTCACTGAGTGGAGAAATCCACATATGAGTGGCACAGCTGGTTCTGATCTCATCGAAGCATCCAATTGCTCCAAGTACAGGTAGAAATTAGAGGCACTTAGCAAGACCCCCCTATAAAGGAGTGCTTCTGCAGGTGGTGACCAAACACTTTTTCTCTGTTCTCATCCTTTCTGGCTGACGTTTTGGTCACTTTGCTGTGGAAAGAAGGTTTGCTGTGTTTGTCAGCACAGTGTCCAGAGCATGGAGCAGATACCAGGAGACAGGACAGTACACCAGGAGACATG
>JAOUQT010144081.1:0-18744 GCA_025769995.1 Xyliphius kryptos | reverse complement strand
CACGTGGAGGCCACACACACTACTGAGCCTCATTTTAACTTGTCTTGAGGAATTTCCACTGAAGTTGGATCAGCCTGCCATTTGATTTACCACTTTGATTTTGAGTGTGATTCCAAATCCAGACCTCCACTGGATAATCATTTTGATTTACATTTTGATCATTTCTATGCTATTTTGTTTGTTCTTAATGCATTCCACTATCTACTAAATAAAGATTTTCAACTAACATATTTTATAAATTGAGATCTAGACTGTGTTATTTTAGTGGTCCCTTTAATGTCTAACTGCACAGTGTGCATTTGTGTGCACCCAAGTGCAATGTAAAGTGGCGTGAGACGTTATAAACGCGTTCAGTGTGCAGGATTATTTGGTTTTCAGAGTCCAAATCAGGACTAAACCAAATTCATTTTATATGTTTTTCAGACAAGAACAATAACAGCTTGTTTTTAGGTCCAGTCACAGTTTCTATGTTGTGTTTGGCTGTGAATGTGTCTTTAAACCCTCTACTGTAATCAGTCATACAGATTTTGAAAGACACGTAGAATAAACAAGGGTTAAGCTATTGTAAATTGAACATGTATATCAGTAGGGTGTGGACGCATTGGAATAGAAAACAATGCACAAAGGCATCTTATAGAACTGAGCGGCCCGCTGTCGTTGTCCGATTCATAAAAAGGTGCTTTAAACACTTTCCTGTAAAGAGTTTTCTGGAAAGGCACTTACATAGTGTGAAGTGTGTGTGTTTAATTGCTTCAGTAGCTGTGTAGTGTGCTGCAAGTTTGACTTACTGCTGCTTTTTAACACGGAATTGGGGACATCAGCATGATTGATGGGCCAGGTGGGGAAAAATACACAAAAGCAAGTAGTTTCTAGCATTTGAAAATAATCTTTATTATTTGTGTGGTGTTTGAAATCTTCTTTGGGTAAACACTGCATGGCTGAAGCTAGGTGGAAAGGACAGTGTTAATGTTGGTTTGTACAAATGAACTTCCGATAACCCGCTTCCAGATTATTGGCAACAGTTTAAAGAAAAGCAGATTGTAAGCAAGGCCTTCTGACCTTTCTCATTTACATTTGCTGGGTGGAATGGTGGAGCAGTAGTTCACACTTCTAACTTACAGCAAGGCGGTCGTGGGTTCGATTGCTTGTTTTACAAAGGTCCTTGCTGTGTCTGCATGTATGTTGCATTCCCTCCACTATTGCCAATTTTTAGTAAAGAAAGTTGGCTACAGGGCACTAAATTACACCTAACTTGCATAATAGTCAATTTACATTTAGTCATTTTGTAGATGCTTTAATCCAAAGCAACTTACAAAATGAAGGTTGGTAACAGCACCCTCTGGAGCATTGAGGGTTAAGGATCTTGCTCAAGGATCCACATTGGTAACTTAATTAGACCTGCGATTTGAACCCCCAACCTTCAAATTGATAGCCAAAACTAACTTAATTTTTTTATGTAAATTTCACAAATACATTTAAGTTATTTAACTAAATGTTTAGCTTTTTACATAAAGGCCCACACCGTGGACGAGGTGAGTGTGTAAGATCAATGCTGCTTCGTTGAGGGCGGATTCTGTGGCAGTTTTGGCCATGCGTGGTTCTGTTGCAGTATGGACATGGAGTGATGCGGGGGTCTCTGAGCGTTGTAAAACGGTGCTCACGGACAGAAACTTAAAAACATGAGTGTCTGTCGCTAGTCGCTTTTTCAAAAAAATAAGTCACTAGAGGGCCTGAAGATTCACTAAGCTGGCAACAGTAATACCCTCTCTAGTTTGTTTTTGGGGTTCTGGTTTCCATTTTAAAGACATGCTGATAAGTAAATTGGATACGTTTCCAGACGATCACTTGTAGCTGCTGCTGTCAGAAAAAAAAAAACACTGAAGTTACCTAGGTGCATCACTCCTACATACACCAACATGCAAAACCACACCTTAAGTGCGTCGTTTGGGGAGAATGTAGTGAGGTCTCCAAAAATCACACAAGTGAAATGGAATATTGGATTTTCTAGGTGATGTCAGATGGACATTGTCACTGGTTTCTGTTCACATGCTATAAAAGCATTTCAGATGCTAAGTTTTTCCCAGCAGCTGTGAAACTAAATGGGAATTACGCATGAACATGCAGGTGGTAAAAGTAAGAGGCTGGAAAACATGACAAACACAAAGCAGCACACACTTCCCCTGTACACTCAGCCCTTGTTCTCTCAAGTGCCCTTCCCTTCTCAACTTGTACCTTTTTACTGGGTACCTCCTTATGGCCCTATCCTATTGCCACTTTCTCTCCAACCCCCACCTTCTTTTGGCCATCTGTCCACTTGTAGGTTACCTTTTGCCCCTTTTTTCTTACTTTGTATTTTGGCTTATTGAGAACACCAGGCAGTTTTAGGTACAGTTTTTTATTTCTGCACTTTGTGTCTTTGATTTTAGCTTTTCTTACCATGTAGATGCAATGAGTAGTTTTACAATTGGCGATTGTCATTCTTCTGTCTTTACAAATACCTTTAGTCCCCTTTCGTCTATCGTTAAATGGTCGGACCCCCACAAAAAGTGTTATTTGTCCGATGGCTCTTTAAGCACCATAGTGATGTTGACACTAATGAATTTTTGGTGTATTTATTAACACTGCAATGATGCTGTAGATTTAAAACCACTTCTCATCACTGCTGATCTGAGAATAGTTCACAAACTAAATAGATTAGAGACTGAAGTGTGCGACAAGATGCAGTCCTGATCGCACATCTACAAGGTGGAACAATAAGCTCGGGTGTCCGAATCAGACAATGCACACTGACACACTACCACCAATTTTAAGAAAAACAAATCATTCGCCCCATTTCTACTTCAAAGTCAGAAACATTAAAGTCAATGTTTGTATCTGTATAAGAAAAAGAGCAGTATACAGAGAGCCGCAAGTGTGGCAATAGTAGATAACAAAATATAAGGATTTACAATTTGTATAAATTTTCCCCTCCCCCAAAGCAAAATTTTGACAGAATAATTGACCTATTTTTGCCTCGGTGATGTTCCCTCTGATGGTTAATTTAACAAATTAATGCATCAACGAAATCTGCAAAACTGAATTTAAAGAAATATACAGAATGGCTTTACACTGTAAGATGAGAAGATATTACAACAGTAAAGGGGCAGAAATATAAAAATAAAAAGAAAAATGAAATACAATACTAAAGACATCACTTGAAATAAAATAAATTGTAATAAATTGGACAAAATAATAATATTATCAGAAATTATCTCTGAGCTGGAGATCCAGGTTTGAATCCCAGTGAATTCATGAAGTTTCCATGTTCTTGCGTGTCCATGCCGGCAGTCCGACAACATGCATTTAAGTTGAATTGGCTCATTTACGGCTAAAGAGTTAAGAATGTGGGGCAATGTTTTTTTTTTTTTTTTTTTTTAAATGGATAGTTCCGGTCCTTAAATCTGATTGGCTGAATACATCATTGTTTTAAATAAATTGTGTTGTGTGATTTGGCCACTAGATGGCAGTTTTTGATAGTCAGGAAAATCGGAATCCTCTTACTCAGTGACCAGTGTTCATTTTAAATACTGGACTAGATGACGTTGTTCTGGAGGACCAGACTATTAGAGATTTTAGTTTTCAATAAACACATCATGGGAAAGAGGTGTAACCGTACTCCGCTTTGTGTCTTGTCGAATAACACCCCTTTCCTGTGATTTATTCCCAATAATGTCACACTCTTTCGTACCTGATTGCCTTGTTAATATGTCATCTAAAAATACAAAAATGCTTGATCTTCAGTCTGTTTCAAAACTCTGTTCAAGCTGACAGCAAATTTAGAAGCTCATTCTAGTAAAATTGTTTGTTAAATGTCTGATACGATGCAACATGATCCCACTGATTCTCTGTGGGAATGGAGCCCTCTCCTCATTACATCCCTTTTCCGAAAATGCAAGTGTTCAAACCGTAATTTTATAAAGGTGAGAAGAAAAGGTACCAATGGCCATGTTTAAAAAGTAGCTCGTTTTCTACCAAAAAATGTTTTATTTTAAAACTGGTGATGATTCAGTCCAGTTAATGCAGTTTTCTTTTATTTAGTCATAGTCCATCTAGTGGTTCCTTGTTTTATTACATCATGGTGACTAGTTTGTTCATGTTGGCACCAGCGCGCGGCGGCCTCTGCTGCAGCAGCTAATGTTATTGATTAAATCTGAAGCCTTGGCGGGTTCCTGTATCCCAGTGTTGCTTTTCTTCCCTCAGATGGTCGGCCTCAGAAAGCTCTTGCGTTATGGCGCATCAGACATTGCTGATGTTTAAAGCACAGATTGAACCCGGACTGTGCCAGTTATAAATGCAGTATTCATCTATATAACCGCATATACGTGGCATTATGCTGGTTCCATCTCTGTGTGAATCGATTTTATGAACTCCGAGAAGCTGTGTGAATGAGGGCGGGGTTAGTGTTCTGGAATCCTGAAAGAAATGAAGTGCCTGTCTTTTGCTTATGTCTGACTCACAGCCTCTGTTCTATGTCTTTTTGCTGTTCTTCGCCCTCCTCCCCTCCTCCCGCCTCCAATTTGGTTTGGTCTGCCTCCAAGACATTCCAGGTCTCGAATCTCTCCATCCCTCTCTCTCCCTCCCTCTTTGCAAACACATGGCTACCAGATGTGTTCCTCCTTCTCCTCTTTTTCGCTTTGGTCCGCTGATGCGTGTCTACGTCCTCACATCCTTAATTATATTTGTGAGATTAAAGCTTTACATCATGATAATTGATTTTGCTTGCCGTCAGACGGTAAGGTTCTGTCCGGCATGTTTAGCAGGATCCCATTCAAACACTGGAATCAAAGCAGCATGATTCTTATGAATACCTACATTTGCATATTGAATACTTTCTGCTGTTTTTTATTATATTAAACGTATACATTTAACATTGGTTTTGCAGAAGCAAAGAAGAAAACCTAGTCTGGCTGCCCACCCATCAGTCATCAGTGGCTGTGTTTATAAATCACGTATTATGAGTTTAATGGCGTCTACTGATGTATTGGTTCAGAGCGTCAGATGTACATCTGGGATGGACTGCAGTGACTCTTTCAGTGTATAGACTCTAAAATGGTTCCCTGGGGCTCTATAGCACGCAGCACTCACACTCGATTAAGGTTTTATGTGTGCATCATGAGTGACACTGTTGTCACCATGCTGACTGGGCCTTTTAAAATTTTATTTGTCCATGGTAGAATATCTGTATGGTCAAAAGTATCACCTGGGGCAGTCTTGTCAAAAAAAAGCTGTAAACAACCTGATAGCCTAGAAAATTTAGATTTACCCTTATGTGAACCTTTGGGTATTAGTTGCAAAAATAAAGGAATAGGAAGATAAAAATTACCTTGTGTGGCAGTTTATTAAAACACAGATGTAGGTTTTAAAAAGAATAATATGTATGATAAAGCTTCCAGTCAAGGTTCCAAGTCATTTTAAAACTAGATTAGATAGAACTAGTTAATTATAGGCTTTTGGAATTTAGTGGTGAGTAGGGAAAAAACTTATTTTCCTCCCTGACCTCAACCCAATCAACACTTTTGGCATGGGTACACAGTCTGTACATTGGTGTCCTGCACTGTTGATTCTGCCCGGCCGCTCAAGGAGAATGAGTCCCTCACTAAGCCTTCTAACCAACAATGCCAAGTTTTTCTTGCTTCTGTTGCTCAGCTCAGTCTTTGTGGGTTCAGGTTTAAAGCTGCTTTGAGACTAAATTATTGTAAGAAGCATAACCAAATTAACTTAAACATGTAGTAAATAGACGGAAGCGCGAGCGCTCGTCCAACATCAGTGTCTGATCTCACACATTCTCAGGCTGAAGAGCCAGAATGTAGTCGAAAGCCTTTTACCTGCAGGAGGGGGAACAATTAAGTATAGGACATCGTGAAAGCTGGTGTAGGTGTCCCAATAGTTTTGTCTAAATTGGCGGTGATGTCATCACTGCTGCAATTACTGGCAGTATGAAAATATCAAAGTTCAAAAAGGTCTTTTCACTTTTTTCTCTCATGTGACATGTTCTGTTATTTAAATTGTTTAAACTTAAATGAAAGACAATGTAGAGATGGATTCCACAACATGAAACCATTCTGCAAAGTCATGCATGGTGTAAGCAATAATAAACAGCAGTGAGTTTAGAATTCCAGTTGCACATTCAAGTAAATGTCAGACTCCACACAAGTCTGAGCTAATTGGCTCTGCTGAAAGTGAAGTGCAAATTGTAACACCTTAGATTTTTGCAGATTTTGTTTTGGCTTTTCTTTTTTTTTTTTTTTTTTGTTTTTTTTTTTTTTTTTTTGTTTTTTTTTTTTTTTTTTTTTTTTTTTGTTTTTTTTTTAAATAAACAGCTTGTCTCACTGATCCACTCGGTGGGTGATGAGCACAGTCCTCTGTTTTCCTCCGGACACATGCAGAGGGACTATAGTTCCAGCAGAGAAAGTGAGTCCGACCCAACCAGAGCAGTCGTTTTTTAAACTCTATGGCGAGTGTCTGATAGAAACCATGTGTCACTGGAAAAACAGACGCCATTTTATAGTGGCGAAGCCCCTCCTGTCAGTTTTAATTGGCTCGTGAAAGTTTAAAAAACACCAGCAGTAAGTGCAGAAAAGCACTATTCACCGATGCTGTTGTAGAAAACTAACTGTGAATTTAGTTTTTCATTGTGTTCATTATTTTGTTCCATTATTCAGTCAAATTTAATATTGAAAAAGCTGGTCTTGTGGTAAACACCAGCTTACCACTGGTGCTATCTGAGTGGTAAACTGAGCACACTGCCACCAACACAACATCAGTGTGATGGCAGTGCTGAGAATCATCCACCACCCAAATAATACCTGTTTTGTAGGGGTCCTGATTATCAGAGAACAGAGTTATGGGAACACTTTATGTAGACCAGCCTATGGTCTAAAGAATGTAAATGTAGAACTACAAAGTGTATCTTTATGATGTGTGAGGCTGATAATCTGGACAGTGAGAGTAAAAATAAGTAGGTCGATTCAGTGACCAGTGAATAAATTTACTGTCAAGTTAAAATTTTCTTAACTTTATCTCGGTGAAGGGGTTTGTCGACATTATTAACATTATACTGTTACATTTACATTTATCAGACACTTTTATGCAACGCAACTTACAAATGAGCGAACACCATGAGTACAATTATCAGACCTGATCATTAACCAATTTGTTTCAATACCCAGATTGTACCTGTGCTACTGAGAGACATGTATGTTGTGTTGTTTCTTGAAAATATTGAACTTGTCAGCCTTTCAGAACAGAGTTGAGCCAGGATGAAGTAGACAAACTTTTTGAACTATGGGCTCCAATTTTTTTTTTTTTTTTGCTTCCTTTATTTTCGTAAAAGGGCTCATAAGGCAAAGCAAAGAATAATGTAGCGCGTAAAACAGGCATAGCAGGGAAATGGAACGAAAGTAAGTTTTAGTAATATAATAGTTTGTTAATATAGTTTGGACAAGTTTGGCAGGTCAAATTAAAAAGCTTAACGGGCCGCATCTGGTCCGTGGGCCGTAGTTGGCCAACATCTGTGCTAGGAGCTATGCTGTCTAATCCAGTGGTCACATATTGGTGCTAGGCGATGGGGTGAGACAAAGAATGAGCCAATTTAACATCGTTTTTACATCTAATTTATTTAAAATTTACAGTCAATGAACGGTTATTCTAAATTCAATGCACTATAAAAAATAACCTGCTATTAAATATTAATCATGCAGTTACAACATTATTAAAGTTTCATTTATGCTGTATGTATTTATAAGGTTTTTCAGGGTTTTTTATTTTATTTTTTAAGATTTTCAAAATCTTAATTGTTACTTACTAAGAGACAGGCCCCCAGCCACCTCCCATCCTCACTGCATATCATTCATTGCTGATAAATAATGGAATGGTGTTCACAACTCTATTCTGTAAGGCTGAAACGTTCAACATTTTCAAAAAACAACACCAACACACTTCTCTCAGAAGCACAGAGACAATCTGGGCATTGAAACAAATTGGTTAATGATCAGGTTTGATAATTCTACAGTTCAGCTGCTTCCTCCTTAACTACTGACTCATGGTGTTCGCTCATTTGTAAGTTGTGTTGGATAAAAGCATCTGCTAAATGTAAACGTTAGTGTAATAGTATAATGTAATATGTATAATGTCGCTGACTTAATTAATAAAACAAACATGCTTTAGACATTTATATTAAAATAATAAGGTACGAGAGGGCTGCATTCCTGTGAAATAAATCAAGGGAAAGTGGATGACCGTTACACCTCTTCCCGGTTACAAACACACTATAATAACAAAAAAACAAGGTTTGATTCATAAATGCATTTATTAGAAAACAATCACTAATAAAATGGTTTTCCGTGATGTAATGTAATGTCCGGCTTTTAAAGTGAACACTGATCGCTGAGTAACTGGTTTCTGTTTTTTTTATTGATCAAATTACAGAGAGCAGATTATAAAAAAACTTCAGGTAAATGTGTTGTATATCACGCATTGATATGAATGTGAAGCGCTCGGAAGTGTATTCTTGTCAATAATGCCACAGAGGGACAAACTGCTCAGCCAATCAGTATTAAGAACTGAGACTACTAGTTTTACAAAAAATTATTAATCTGTTTTTGCTTCTCTTAACAGACCTGTATTCTGATTGTTGTGTGGTTGTTTAGAATTCGGTTTGAGTTCTGTTTCACTTTACTGTGACCCCAAGATCTCAGTCATCGCTGGTCCCTTTGTTAAATGGCGTATTGTCGAAACAAAAGCTCAACCGCAGCGAGTTAGTGCAGGGAAAGCTTACAGTTTAGCACCTAAAGCAGCAATAATCTGATTAAATCCTATTATGAGACAATTAGGCATGTAAGGGACGCACATGCTGTGGTGACCCTTGATTTCTGTGTCTGATGTATTGCATTGTGTTTAAAATAGCTGCCCTGGTGACGGACGGCTAATATTCTCTTCCTCGTCTGTTTGGTTTGGGCAGAGGCGTTACTGCCTTGGCGTCATGCCGTATCCAGATTGGCTTAGGGTTCATGTCTGTCACATTTCTTACCGCATTTTTTTAAACGTCTTTTAATCAACAGCAAAAAAAAGGATGTGATGATGTGACTTATACAAACACGTGATGTCAGGGCTTTAAAACACAAGATTCTGTTCTAATTCGCAATGTGTTTTTTATGATGGTGAAACAAAGAGCTGGGGGAGGTAGCGTTCTCTCTTTAAAGCTGGACCACTGTGCCGTGTGCAGGACCAGTGCAGTGCACCACCAGATTGTGGAGTTGTGTGGAGCTGCAGACTCACTTCACTCGCTGTCAAGATGCAATAATTCCATCATAGGAACACTGTTAATTTTACCTGAACTTGATCAGAAAGAAAAAACGTGGCTGAAAAATAAATCATTACATTGCATTCACACTAATACAGTTTTATTTAAATATGCATCACGATAAACTCCACACTAGATTGTGGGTTTTGGTTTATCAGGGGTTAAGATTGTGGGTTCAAATCCCAGGTCTGATAAAAGTTACTAATGTGGGTCCTTGAACAAGACCTTTAACCCTCATTCTTCCAGTGCGGGCTGTATTTTCTGACCCGAACTATCAATATGGCTACTTCTAAGTAGCTTTAAATAAAATACTTCTTATAGTGGGAATATATAAAGAAAAAACAGAGACATTTTTAAAAAATAAGTGGTCGACACAAAGCGTAGCATACGGCGCATAATTGAACCCCATCCCAGTATAACGTTGCCGTTCCTATTTGTGTCTCACCACCATAAACTCCGGAAGTATTCATGTAGTCAGCGTATTGTTGAGCGTGCGTATAATTATGCTTTCATGACTAAGAACAATGGATAGCACATTTCTGAAGGTATCCCAAATGTATGTTGCAAGTTCAAGAGCAACAGTTTGGTTGATGACATTTTCCTAGCAATATGTGACTAATGGAAACAAACAATTACCTGATGCAGGAATTTGAGTAACATTTGAAGGAAGTATTGTTTAATGTGAAAAAGTGGCCATGCTGGGCAAACAAAAGGGAGTGGGGCGCCATCAGGGCTATGTCATGCCTATCCTATGGTTCAGCGGGGGAAAATGGGGGAGAGTCTTAGTCATGCATATCCCTTGTAAATATATATATAGAGAGAGAGATGAGACAGATGCTTTCCTGCGTTTTGTCTTCAGCATCATTTTTGCTTCATTTAGTTTGATGTTCTTTCTGTAACTAAGCAACAGCATGATGGGTTTTCATAATCAGGCCTTTGGTTGGCACATTCACTCTCACTCTGTACCCTAAAGATTTCTAAAAGGCACAAAGCTGATAACTCACATTTTAAAATGAACTGCCGTAAAAAAAAAGAACACAAAGAAAAAGAATAAAAATACCACTATTTAATAATTTCTGCAAATACTTTTATGAAAAAAATACCTGTCCTGCGATGAAAATGACTAATGTATAGACATCGCATTAAAGAATCAACCAACATACTAAACCCTGAAGTCATCATACTGCGTGATTTATCGTTAATGAACGGTGTTGTGATATAATGCGTGTCTTTCATGCACGGCCGCCTAAAATTTGCTGTGTATGTAGAATATCACGGCGGATTGAATACCTAATCATCAGGCAGTCCTCCAGGCGTGTTCTAGCTGTGAGAGAACAATGACTCAACGTGAAAGACCTTGACATGTCCTGATGATTAAGCTGGGGGTTTTGGGGGGGTGTACTCTCCCACCACCCAGGCTACACAGCAGGGTACATGAGGGAACATGGAGGGGGCGAGATTAAGGGAACAGAGGAGGTTTGGGTTCAGGCCTGTTGGTGGAGGAGGTGTGTGTGTGCTGACTTTTTAAATTCCCTGAAATTTGAACCTGCTAATAAGGAAATAAACAAGTGATTGCTTAACCTGTATGAGAACTCATTATGGGAACTTATTACTCTTACCAGTTTTAGAGTAATAGTAGAGGGTGGGTTCAGTTCTTTGCCCAACCATTAGTACAAATTCACAAAATTCACATTGCTGTAAATATAAAAAAAGGTTGTTGCCTGTGTTGGTTATATCCATATATATGACATCCATACATGAAGCAAAGGCAGCTGCTTTGTTTATCTCATCATTTTCCAGATGAGAATAATGCATCGTCCAGAAGTCCGGTTTTATTAGTCTAAAGTATGTGCACACCTGGTTTCTTTCAGGTGTACTTGCAATAAAATATATAATAATAAGCTTCTTATTTTGCAATTTTACCCTTTATTATTCAGGAGTGTGTGCAGACAATTTTAAATAGGTAGGTAGTTAGTATGTAAGCAAGTATCTATGTACATATGTAAGTATGTATGTATACTTTATTGATCACGAAGGATATTGTGCAAAAAAAAATAAAAATTTAGAGCAGCCGATTCACCTTAAATCCATGTTTTTGGACTGTGGGAGGAAAACCCACACATACAGGTTGTTTTTGTGTGGCTTGATCAATTTAAGAAATAAACTCGAACTCTATATACCAATTTTATTTTTCATATTTCTAATTGGTGTCTTTATCGTATTTATTAATTTATTGTTGTATATATATATATTTTTTTTAGAATAATGATCCTCTGAACATGGGCTTCCACGGATACCCTTCATCAAGTCAGGTAAGAACATTTTTAATTATTTACCATGTCTTTTCCTTTTATGGTTCTGACCATATATTATAACAAAGTAAAAGTCAGACAGACCCATTTATAGGATGAAGGGCCTGAAGGCCCACACACTCAGCAGACATGATTCAGCCATGGAGCTAATCAGCTCTTTCAGAACAGTGTCACTGAAGAACCTTGAGGGGCAGAGGTCTTAAAGGACCCTGGTGTAGAATCACTGCACCCCCTGTGTATGTACATGAGTTGTGTGTTAATACAATTAACACACAATCATGTTAATACAATTAGCACACAATTAATTGGAATGAAGACCATGTGAATCCTAAATATAAGGGGCAGTTGACACATTGGAACTGGTACTTTTTCAATATGGTGGTCCATTATAGTAACAATGACTTTTTGTGTTGTTTCTTTGAGTTCTTGACTTTTTTAGCTAGTTAATACGTTTGCCAGGTTCTGCTTCTTACCAAGGTCATAAAATTGCAGATCAAAGGTTTCATGGTTCTTCTGCAGGATTCTGGTGTGTACTCGTCTCTTGTTCTAACTTGTTTTAGTTCGTGAAGCTTCGTTAGAGCGAAGCTGGAACAGCTACTTTAGGCAGAAAGACAGAATTACAGACATGCACACACACACAGAATTGGGTTGGTTTTGTTGCTTTATTAACATTATTGCTCAAATAACATGTCAAGAAAAGATGAATAGAGGACAGAGCAGAAAAATAAGCGAAGTGAGATCAGTCTGGCAGTGTTTTCTTCTCCATTCCGCCAATAGATGACACAGAAACAGCAAGAATGCAACTTGTGTGGTAAAGAATATTTTTTGCTATTTTTAGTGTTTCATTGTGTACAGTAGTTGTGTGTGATGTTAAAATAAAATGCATGTCTATTAATGTAAACCAGCCTTGACTTGCAGTAAAGCGCTAACTAATCCATGATTTTATTCTGTTAATTTATCTTAATGCAAAATTCATTTTAAAAACATTTATATTAGGGCTAGAACATTTAGTTAGTTATTTAGCAGACGCTTTTATCCAAAGCGACTTACAAGATCAGAACACAGGGTTGAAACAGGACCCTGGAGCAATGAGGGTTAAGGATCTTGCTCAAGGACCTACATTGGTAACTTCAGTGGACCTGGGATTTGAACCGCCAACCTTCTGATTGATAGTCCGAAACCCTAACCACTGAGCTACCACTCCCTCAATGCATCGACGTGACCATTACAAAAATTGTCAATTTGCGTAAACCGTCGACGCGTCACATAAATGGCTGTGCCCAAGATGAGCATAGATTTTATCTATAGATCTAACAAGGTATCATTTAAAGTGTGGGAGTAATTTACTCAAACACCTAAAGGGGGTGCTTTATCACAACACTGAACTTCCTGCAGTACATTGGCTGCACATGTTCACTGTCTTTCCGTGAGCTCCGGCGTGCAACGTGAACCAGGTGCTTTTTTAACAATATGGTCATGTAAAAATGTAAAGAAAAGAAAATTGACAGTTTTCAAGAGCCCGGTCCTAATTCCCAACTTTATTGGCAGCTTTTTAATGTGGTCTCTTCCAGCTCAAATCTAAATGGCTGAATGTCACTGCAGATTCATCCTCTTCATCTATCTGATAAATATTTTCAGAATCTGATGAACCAGCACTGGAACATTTATAGTCCTAGTCCATTGTTCCTCGTGTTCAATTGCGGCATTATTCAAATGTTTTCTATCGAAGACATCACGTTTCACTTCCTGAAATTTCTGTAGCGACCGCTGGCTTTTCCGTCAATTCACTTAAACTGCTCAATTTTTAACGTAAAGTAAATGTTATTTTACATTTACGTTTCCATTTTACAAGCTAAAATAATGTGAAATCTTCAGGGTTAGTCCATGAGTTTTTGCATTTTAAGTGCACATACTGTGTTTTAGAAAAAGACAATTAATAAATTACCAACACACTCACATTAGAGTAATAGTTAATTAGTCGACTAATCGAGAAAAATTATTGTTAGATTAATCAATACAAAAATAATCATTGGGTACAGCTCTAAATCATATAACATTGCTTTGATCAACTTTTATTGTGCAAATAATACATTTAAAAGATTCCCATTATAATGATGTATAGTCATGTATAGCACCCTTCTTGTAGCGGGAGAAATGCATTATGCATTTTCTCAAAGCTTACAGCTAAACACAAACAGCGTAGCAGAATGAATTCACATGTTTATAAAGACATAAAGACCGCGTCTGGTTATGGATCTGTAACACATCCGGCTTGTAATATAAACAGTAAAAGTTTGCCACAACTGCAGTTAGCCATAAGCTTAGCATGCTATCCTGCTTGTTTTTGTGAGTAAACATCATGTCGCAGTCCACATGCACTTAAAACCATTGGCCATTAAGTGCTTTTCCACCTTTAGTAAGGATTATTACCTCCGCCTGCTCATTGTGGTATGATAACGAGACACAAGAGTCTAAAATCATTTAAAAAGTTAGCTGGGCTAGCATGTGATTACATCTGCACATGACGTAATGGAGGAAGGTGAAGAACAAAGGGGGTTAAAATATAGCATTTTAAAATGGAAGGGGGAAAGGGGGGGGGGAACGTTATTAATCCATATGTCAGCAGTATTTATTTTCTCAGACCCTGTGGATTTGTTTCAACTGTGGCGAAAGAGAAATAATAGGTCTCCGGTAACCGACATGTCCTGTAGTGCTGTAAACGTTAAGTTGATGTCTTCTATTTAAAATTGAAAAAAAATTAGCTTTTTGCTTCTGTCAGTTTGTTTATGGGCCAGGCCAACTTTTGTGTACGTTAGCACCACCTATTGGGTTGGAGTCTTTGCTACTTAATTAGGAATATGGTAAAATTAAATTTGTGAAGAATTCACATTTTACCCTATAGAATATAAAATAGAGTGTTTTGCATGTACAAAGCCTGTATCTTAAAAAAATAGTAGATTAGTTAATAAATAATATATTATTATAAATAATAATAGTAGAATAATCAGCTTTATTTACTTCTGGGAAGTTAAGTGGTCCTTGAGGCGAGTTGTACATTTCATAGTAGAATTTAGTCTTCCAAAATTTTAAACTACAATTTCTGTAGTTTGGAACACAGTAAAGGTGACTATAATACAGAATATGTCCATCTTTTTGTGTAGGCACTTATTAAACCTGAATACATGCAATTCATGTAAATTATAATAGCTTGATTTTTCTGGAAGCGATGCAGAACAGATGGATAATGGAATCGTGCGTTGTCATGTTTAGCCATAGTGCCTATGTGGATGTAAATACATGTATGCTTGACTGTTTGGCATATGTCAGTTCTACTGCTGTAGTATTCGGCGACGTTATCAGATTGTTCAGTTGCTGCAGTTAATCCTGGAATCATCCCAGGCTGATCCTGCTTTCTCTCGCTCTCTAATCCCTCCATCCTCCCTTTATCCAGTTATCACCATCTGTTTAACTCCTGCCCTTGCTGTGCAATCCAGCCGGCTAGTTTTCGCGAATCAGACCGCCGCAGACTGAACTCCTGGTTTTGAGATCCCAGCAGTGTGATTGGGGGGTGGGAATCAGTGGGAGGCTGTCTGATCTATTCGATTTTACACTCACGTCGATGCCTGTCCGTGTCGGACACAAGTGGGTGGTAAAGGAAAACCACGGCTGGCTGTTGTCAACAAACACGGAAAGGCTGGTGTTCAGAAGAACCTTGCTTCATTTTTGGTACAAACAGCCCCAATTTACTCACCTAGATGAGAACGAAGCAGATGACTGCGGCAGTGAGGGGGGAACAACTTTGCAGGTGTGACACAAACCAGCAAGGGGAGGAGGAGAAAAAGGAGGCAGGGACGGAGGGAGGGAGAAAGAGTGGGGAGGGAGGGCCGAGGGACAAGTGAGCAAATGGTATCAGGACAAGGGGAGGAGAGAGGGAAGAATGAAGCAGACAGGAAAAGAGAGAGAGAAATCAGAGATGAGCAGGCAAGGACGCGGCAGCGAGAACGACACAGAACGAGGGAGAGTGACGGCAAGAGATCCGGAGCTGCCGAGGTGGGGAGGGGGTGCAAAACGGAAATAGAGAAGGCGAGGGAGATTTTGAATGCAGCCAGAAGTGATCCAGCTAGAAGCCCAAAGCGAGAGACGGCGAGGGCTGGTCAGAGTACGATGATGGGACTGTATTACCCTAACGTGCTGTCGGTAAGTGCGCTGTGGAGCCCGTCATGTGGGAACCGGGTTTGATTTTATGGCGGCATACAAAAGGGATATTAACATGATGACAGGTGCTGTATTCACTGCTCATTTAACAGTCTATCCCTCAAGGTCCTCGTTCCACATGCGCTAAACAAAGAGTAAAATATTCTTCTGGACAGGATCTGCAAAATGCATTGGGTTTCTGAACACTAACTGAAAGAGCGACGATCGAGCTGCGAGCATCAAATTTGTCAGGCTAAGCATATTTTCTCATGCTTATTTGCAGGTCATGACGTGACATGACATGTCTGTTAAGTGTCCCAAGGCTGTCGGTTCTTCCAGAACTTTTAGTTCTGAGCCTGAATCTGAGCTTGAATGTGGTGTGCTGCAGGTTTTTTGTTAAAGTTTACAGAGTGAAACTCCTTCAAGTGATTTGGTTTGCATGACAAATGAACAGCCCTATGAAACCGCAGATTTCATGTGCGTTCACACATTACCATGTGATTTACATGGTTCTTGCATGTGCTTTGCAGTGTGATCCAAAATACAGCCAGATTGAGTGGTTTATGAATCAAGCCCATTCCATTTCTTACTCTTAAGTGACAAATTTATGATGCTTTGTTGCTAATGGTCACAACCGGTTCTTGAACAAAAAGAACACGATGATGCGGTTTGTTTACAGGTAGTTGAACTAGGAACAGTTTATTCTGAAATGTTTATAGATACTAAAATGAATAGTTTAAGAAACACAATGACACCAATAATGATATAATAGATCTCACTTTTGGGTGTTTCTATGTCTTTGCCAGGCCACGTTGACAGGCAGGCCTGGACTTCTCACTCAACCCTTCCAAATGGCTCGGGGTAAACTGGGGAGGGGGGCAAGTAAGGAGGGGAGGCGAGGACTGGGAAAGAAAGCACTTTGTTGTCCTCCTCTCCAGCTGTCACCCATAACTCACTCCTGGCTTTTGAGTGAAGTGGCAGGTGCTGAGGAACAGTTGCGTGTGGCGTAGGCTACTGTCACTCACATAGACCCAGTGCCCAAGCCTGATCTGTCCCTCTGCACTCGTGGAACCGTGTCACGCTGGGATGCTCTCTCTGTCGCACCTCGGAATCCTGCAACCCTGCTCGCTTTACTGTTATGACCTCTTTTCACTCCCTCACTTCGTTTCCCCCTCGGGCTCAAGCAGCTGTTATCGCTCTGTTTTCCTTTAAAAGCGCTGCACGGCGGGGGGAGGGACGCACAGGACAAATAGGCAGAATGGAAATTGATTTTAAAGACGACGACCACAACCCCCCAACTCCGGCTCTTACTTCAGCGAAATGTAGATTAAATATGGATTTTCGCGGAGGAGCCGATGAGAATGCACATACCGTCTTTGGAGACTGATGGATTTTGACGCAAGTCTGGAGATGATTTCTAATGCACCGCACAACCAGAGAACCAGAGGGCTGTTAAAATATTTGCAGAGCCCCACCCAAGCGTGTGCCCTAAGGGGAGGGAGACTCCTACCTGCCATTTAGGGCTTTTTTAAACAGAACACTTGGGACCTGCAAACACACAAAGCTTAGGACGTTGCTGCTTACAGCAGAGCAGATAAACACCTTTTGTTTTAAACATCTGATACTACACCCATATGAACAGTAAATGACAGCTTTGGGCCGGGCGAGCATCATAAACCATGCCATGCTGAGTGGTGAATGAAATGAATCATAATAGATTCGTAAACAGTTATGTAACACAAACAGGAGACTAAAACTATACATCTAAACTACCTCCAGACAAAAATTATGTGCATTTCACACTCATAGCGACAAAAACATTTTTGCTCTGAGATAGACCCCCATTTCGGCTGTTTTTTCGAAGGTGGCTACATCCATTAGAGCAGGTGTGCCCACAATTTTCTGGCTTGCGATGTGCTTTTTTCAATGGATAGGTCATCATGATCCACCAAGATTCATATTTGGTTGAAGCTTTTAATACATTTTTGCACACGTTGATCTTATTACAATGCAAGACTGTGATTTGCACTGAATGGTGTCAGCCAGGTGGGAGGAGTGTGGCCAGTAGCTGCTGATGCCAATTCACAACCAGGCTTCCAAATGATAATCAGTGACTGTGGACAGATATCTAGACTTCAT
Organism: Xyliphius kryptos; assembly: GCA_025769995.1. Classification (NCBI taxonomy): domain Eukaryota; kingdom Metazoa; phylum Chordata; class Actinopteri; order Siluriformes; family Aspredinidae; genus Xyliphius; species Xyliphius kryptos. Next base: position 759 of record JAOUQT010144081.1, on the reverse strand, counting down.
TATTTTTAAAACACATAAGTAGGTTAATTCAGAAAATGCTGTAAATATGTGGCACATTTTCCTGTTTGTAAGAAAATGTGCCACATACACTTTTTCTTGAGATAAATGTACAGGTGGCACATTTTCTTACAAACATAGGAAAATGTGCCACATATTTACAGCATTTTCTGAATCAACCTACTTATGTGTCTTGAAAATGATGAAGGACAAATGTTTTTATGCAACATTTAACAAGAAAACTTTACTCTTTCACGTGTAATATTATGATTAAATGCATTCATTTATTCTTCATCTTCCATTTAATCCTCTACTAGGGTTGAAGGGTTGTTCCCCATGCCCATCCAGGGAAGAAGGTTTTGTGCGCTGGGCAGATAGACCCAGGACAGAGTGCCAGTCTATTGCTGTTATAATTAAATGTTAACATAAATATTACTCACAATCGGTACTTTCCAAAAATAGCATCAAGGTGGCCATGGCATCTATTCTGAACACACTGTGAACTCTGACCTGATTTAAGCAATGCAACAAAATTAACCAATAGAATCTAACTGCCAGTTTCATCACAGAAGTGAAAGTCATAGGGTTCAAATCCTCATCTGGTGACAGCCAATCATTACATTTACATTTAGTTATTTAGCAGATGCTTTTATCCAAAGCGACTTACAACTATCCCAGCTTGGTTGGGGACAGAACACAGGGTTGAAACAGGACCCTGGAGCAATGAGGGTTAAGGGTCTTGCTCAAGGACCCACATTGGTA
>JAOUQT010143788.1:0-18755 GCA_025769995.1 Xyliphius kryptos | reverse complement strand
GATTGGCGCCCTGTCCTGCCTGGGTGTATCTGCCCAGCGCCCGAGATGTTCTTCCCTGGATGGGCATAGGGAACCATATTTACCATATTAAATACATGTCCAGGAATTAATGACCAAAATTTTTTAATAACATTAAAAGCATTTAGCAGACAACAATTAAAGAGGGGCCAGCATGGTGACTTAGTTATTAGCACGTCCACCGCTCTGTGCTGGGGATCCAAAAAAGTCCAAAAAACAATTATTCAAGGTGAATTAGCTGCTCTAAATTGCCCCATAGTGTGCGTCTGTGTAAGTGTGAGAGTGTTTCTCCTGGATGGGCAATGAGAACATGCAACCCAAGTAGAGGATTGAGTGGAAAATAAGGAGATGACAATTTAAGAAGATTATGATTTTAAACAATACATCTCTGTATCTGAACCTTGATCCACGACCAAAAAGGTGGGAGATCAAGTCCTGTTTTTTCTTCTTCTCCCTAATTAAATTGCTATTCCATTATTATATTCCCTTTTTTATTATATTCCCTAAATTTGGAGTCTTTAAAACATTTTATTACATCGTGGCTTACTGCAAAAAGTTTAGTCACTGCATTCAGTCTAATCGGCAAATTATGCAGCTCTAACCTTGTCATCGAGGTCATCATCACTCTCATCAATCTCTTCTAGCCGCAGGTTCCAGTCATACTCCACATGGACGTGAGGATTGAACTTTCCAGATGCTGCTTCCACCAGCTTTAAACACAAACAAACACACATACATTAACTCAAAGCTGCACATTTCCTTTTGCTAACAGTTCTTGCTGCTGTTCTCAAGTCAAGTTTAAATGCAGTTGTGTGTTGATACTTACAGGTTCCTCACACTGGACATTTTTTAACCTTCTTGCAATGTCCAAGGCTGTTTCACCATTCTGATTCACTGTTAGGGCAAAACAAATGAGTGCATTAGATTTGAACACAGATTTATTCTGATCTGATGCTTCATTTGTTTTATTACTGACCGATATCAATCAGCGGTTTGCCCCTCAGCAGCAGTTTGAGACATTCGGGCTTCTCATAGGTGCTGCAGTAATGGAGGGCAGTATTTCCACTGTCAGTCTGTCTATCCAAACAGCCACTGTATTGTATATGAGTTACACACACACACACACACACACACACACAGAGAATATTATGTTTTATTCTGTTTACATAAGAATATAGTGACTATAAAAAGCATTTGACAGTACCACAGTGCACACCTGTTTTGAACAAGGAAGTCCAGCAGGGGCAGGGAGGTCAGGTCTGAAATCCGTACAGCAAAGTGCAAAGCTGTCTCACCAGGATCCTGTAAAAATTTAGGTCCAGGGTTGCGATAAACAAAAACTAAGCATTGTGTGTGAATAAGTATGTCATTGATAATGTAGCTTTAGAAAATTGAAAAAAAATAAATAAATAAATCAATAAATCCCTTTCTCAGTGTATGGCATTGGACAAAATGACATACAAAAAATAAAATGTATGTCTGTGAATTTTTTTTTTGCAAATTTTTATCGCTGCATTTTATTTATACTCTTATTTTAAATTTATCTTATATGTCTATAATTTTGTTGATTTATTTTTATTTTAAATTTCTTTAAAAAAATATAGTTCTGTTGTATATATGTATGTATAATTATGTGTAACTTGTATGTGTGTTATTCTGCTAAAAAGACAAAAAAAAAAAAAAAAACTAAACAAACCTGTTTTGACCACCATTATGATTAGTCCTGTAAGTTTACCATGCAAATAAGACTTTATTAATTGATTAGTTTTGGTTCTTTTAAGAAAACCTGGGCACCTTGCGGTCATTAAGTCTAAACTACGCTGAATATGAAAGTATTCTACTACACTGCAAAAAAATAAATAAAAATAAACACACACCAAGTAAAATAATCTACTAATAATAGTGAGTCAATTTATCTAGTTAAGATTTCTTGAAAAGAAAAAAAAAAGTTTCTAAAAACTAGATATATTATATGTTGAAAGATTTTTTTTTTGCAGTGTATTATCATGCAACAGGATAATGCCTCACCAGATATCCGCCTGCTTCACCGACATATCTGTTTGAATGAAGGGCCGTCATCTCAAATTAAATTTGGCAAAAAATGAGTTACTTATAATCCCAGCTAAACCCTCAATTCATCATGACCTGAACCTCCAAATTGATGGCTCCACAATCTCTCCAACCGACTCTGTCTGTAATCTTGGTTTCTCAATTGATAAATCATCGTAAACGTTCAGATCAGGTCATGAAAACTGGCCGTTCCTGCAGATTCATTCTGTACAACAGCAGGAAAATCTGACCTTTCCTAACAGAACAGGCCACTCAGCTGCTGGTCCAAGCCTTAATCCTATCCCGGCTCGACTATTGTAATGCTCTGCGTGCCGGTCTACCAACTTCCACAATCAGGTCTCTACAGTTGGTTCAAAACTCTGCAGCCTAACTCGTGTTCAACCAGCCAAAGCGAAATCATGTCACCTCACTACTCCTCGCATTCAGTACAAACTTTGGCCTAGAGGACAGATCTGCGCCCTCTTACATTTAATACATCTTTTCTAAATACACTCCAACTTATTCATTGTGCTCTAGTGATAAATGTCACTTGGTGATTACAACTCACTGCGGCACTAATTCTACTCCATTTCATTCACCACTGCTAAATGGTGAAACAATCTTCGCAACACCATCTGTAAGGCTGAGTCACTCAGGATTTTCAAGAAACTTCTCAAAACGCACCTCTTCCAAGGACACTTGTTATAACAACAAAAAAATAAAAGCCAAATTGATTTAACTACTGACAGGTTTACTACTTAACTACTGACTTGTGTTGTTCTCTCATTTTGGATGTCGCTTTGGATAAAATCTACAAAAGAATGCCAAAAATGTTTTATCTTGCAACGGGTCAGCCCGTGGCTGTAGCACCAAACTGACTGGTGAAATGAATAAATTCAATTGTCCATGCAGTTGGGGAAGGGGGGGGGGGGGGAGCTGGTGGTAATTTGATGCTTTTATTGCTGTCTGCTTTTTAAACAACCTGTAAATGTTGTTGGTTTTATGGTTAAAATTAGATTTGAATTTTTTTGTCCTAAATTCAGATGAGGGAAAAAAACTGAATATGGAATATGAAATACATTCATCCAAGGAGCGCAGTGTGGGAACACCCTTTGGAACACAAGCAAAGATAACATTGACATAGACTAGACGGGGGCGGGTACAAGCAGCCATTATGGCCCTGATAGACCCATTTCAAAAGCTGTGGAGGCATGTCCAGTGTGAAGAAATAAGGAGTTCTTACAAAATACAGGATCACGCAGATAGCCAGGAAACCATAGCAGCAGTTCTTCAGGAGGAATTTTGCCTTCAATAACTTAAGGCCAGTTCTGATAATGGTGCTGAAAGCAGATAACACTCAGTCAACAATCTGAGTTCCACAGTCGCTGTTGTAACTCCCTGATTCCTGATCTTCAATACAGCCACACTCACATGCAGAGCCACAAACTTCTCCAAGATCCATGATTCCATGTTGCAATTTAAAGTCACAGTCTGGGTGCCCATTGCTCTGCCCAACACATCAATCATACTGGGCAGTTTCTGGGGATGTTTGACAACTGACACAACTCTTAATTTCCCTATACACCAGTGTGACTCCAAAACTCCAATCAGCGGAGTCCTTGTGATCGTAAATCCAAATAGATAATCATCATGGATAAATATCCTCAACCGAAAGTAGCAAAAAGCACATGATCCGCCAATTCCCCCACGCATGCATCGTATATACAGCTGCAAACATTCCGTCAGGACATGCTGGTTCCCCCGAGCCCTGCTTTTCGTTGAGAAGATGGTGTCAATAGCATTTTACTATACGTTCTACTACAGTGCTGCATCAGTTATGATCAGCTAAGCAATGTCTGAAAATTCAGATCCTGTTCAGATTATAGGTACTGAAACCCTAATCTACTACTCTGGCTTTGCAAACTAATTGCGTGGTCTGACATTTTCATTTAAAGGAACGGCACAGACCACCCAAAGTTTCAAATGCATTAATGATCATTCTCAGTTTCAGAACCTAACAAGAAATAAACCTTTACATTCATAAGCAAGTCCTCCTTTTGAAAAAGTGTGTTTTCCTTCAGCAAATCTTTACTTTCACTTTTTTAAAAGTGAGAACTCAAACCACCTTTGGACTTTTTTAAGGAAGTGATGTCAGTGAATCAGTCTGCACTTACAACCAAAAATGATCCAAAAAGTAAAAAAGAAAACTTTTTTTTTGTATTTTTTCCGTCATTATGAAAGCAAACACACCAACATGTCCTAAATGATGCTGTGCAGTTCAAGAACACTAAACAGGGCCCTCATATCACTGTTTCAGGGGTGTAACGATACACAACTCATAGTTTGGTTTACACCATGGTATGGACCTTGCAGTGCCGTACAGCGAGGTGGGGGTGTTTGGAGCATCAGATTTTTTTTAATTGTCTACCATTTTTAATTAATGCTTAAAACCAGAGTCTTCCACAACAGCATATAAAGCATATAGCGGATCACTTATTACAACTTCACTGTATTGCAGGGTTTTACATTTTATTTCTTTATTAAGGCCATTAAATAATGTACTGTCTCTTTAAGACTTGCATGCAGGCAGGCACGCTGTGCAGACCTTTTCTCTGTGCTGTACACAGCGACACCACTGGACCTCTCTTATTTATGAGATTTATTTGTATGCAACGTTTCAATACAGTTTGGAAGTTAATTTCAGTTTTAACAGATCAACCATTTATGGAAATAAAGCCAAATTTTAACCTGTCTCCAAAGTTCTCGTTTGCTGGATGAAGGTGAAATAAAACAGACTTCTTAAAGTGTTGCAATTGCAGCATTTTGCGTTATGTGTTGCTAAACTTGCAGGTTTAAGATTTTAGAAAGTGTTTAATGAAGCAATAAGGCACTTAATGCTGTGTATTATTGTAAATAAACCACGGGAAAGAAGTGTTATTAGGCAGGATGTGTAAGCAGAGTGATGTTACACCTTTTTCCCATGGTTTATTCACGGTTCAAGGGCCTTATATCTTATTTAAAATGGTTACAAACACACTACATAAAAAAACAGGATTTTTTTTATAAATGCATTGACTGAAAGCAAAATCGCTAATAAACTCGCCTTTCACGACATAATCCCATCTGTGCTTTTAAATGAACCCTGATCTCAAGTAAAAGATTTCCGATTTCTTAAACAATCAAAAAATCAATTGCAGAATGCAGTTTATGCAAAACTTCGGGAAAACAATAGAGTTTATGACACGCATTTATCCGAATGTGATGCAGTCAGAAGTGTGGGTTGTTGTGAATAATATAACGGCTAGACAAGTGGCTCAGCCAATCAGATTTAAGAATCGGAATTTCCCGTTTCATAAATAGCATATAAAGTGTTCCTACACATTTCACATCTTAGGTGCAGAGGATTAAGCACACACATGTTAACTCATTAAAAAACGTAGGTTTAGTCAAATTAGTGTAAAAAGTACGGAGATTAATCATTTTTATGGGCTCTGGTTATCAATGTAGATCATTTTTGTTCGATCTGTGCTGCTCCAGTGCTGCTGTAAATCCCACGGACACAAAATTCTCCCTTTAAATGAAGCAGTGTATGTAATTTCTGTGTTCACTCGTGGTCGATGTTTCGCCAGTAAACTTAGCTACACTCAACATGGCATGCTTAGTGTTGTTTATAGCTAAAGTGCAACTCACAACTCAGCTCAGGTGTAGAGCTTGGCTCTTAATTTAGTTCCGCATTGTTTTTTAAGCCTCCGCAAATTTCGTACCGCTGAATTCTGCGTACAAAAGTGCGTACCGAACCGTGTGGCCCGTAAAGCGTAGAGTATAAAGTTACACCCCTACTATATTTCTAATTATAACGTTGTAATCATTTTGTGACTTAAAAAGAGTAAAGGTTTAACAATACAATTTTCAAATGCATGACTTGGTGCATGAACATCTACAAATTTAAATTGATTCTGGAAAAATGTAAATGCAAATATTCTAAATGTGGTGTGGAAATATTCAAACAGAATAACGACTGTGACTGAAGTTAAAATTAAACCACTCCGAACTACATCAGATGACTGATCCGGTTATTCTAGTTTTTCATTTTTTGGTTTTGTTGTTTCCTTTTTCCTCATAAATGTTTTAAGGCAAAAATCCAGAGTAAGATTATCTTTTTATTCCGTTTCGATTTACACTTAAAATAAATCATATCTTATAAATAAGGGCAAAAGTATATATATGCCCCACAAATCCACACGTTTATTTGATTCTTATATTGCAAAATTATATATATGCCTACCCTTCAGGATCCTGCAGCTATTTATAATGTATATTCTTTACAAGCACCAACATCCGTTAGCAATATTGTGCATAGTAACAACTTGTATTCAGGTAATGTAAAAAATTGTGTTTTTAAAATTTTCTTCTCCAAGTTACTTAAATAAGGGGCGACACGGTGGCTTAGTGGTTAGCACATTCGCCCCTAAGCGCTGGGGATTCCCGGTTCGAATCTCGATCTTTGATCCATGGTGACTTCATCTAAAACCTCAGAGAAAATAAAAGTTCCGCTGCTAATATTGTGGTGCCAGATTCTGACATATGCAGTCTGAGGTTATATAGAAATCATATCATATCACCGCTGGGTTGAAATTTGTAGCATTTACGAATATTGCCTTTTTGTTTATATTATTTAAGTTTAACATTTATTGAAAACAGAGTTGAACTGCTGCCTTGTGTGCAAGTTATTTTTATTTACATCTGATATAAATATATAGTTGTGGCAGGATCGCAGTGGTTAAGTGAGAAGGAGGAGCCACCGCTGATGGACTTTGATTACACTTAATTAATGCACCTGACACGGCGTATGCCGCCGGGGAGAGAGACCGACCACGAGCTGGACTGACTGCATTTGTAATCAAGAGGAAGATAGATAGTCACAAGCCATCAAACAAAGCTGAACTGCTTTGTTGAATTTTTGTGCCAGGAGTGGCATACCGTCACCCAAAAGCAGTGTGAGAAACATGTTGCAGAGCATGCCAAGATGCATGAAAGCTGTGATTAAAAATCATGATTATTTCACCAAATAATAATTTCTGAACTCTTTCTGAGTTAAAACATTATTATAAAACAAGTAGTTCCGGTCCTTAAATCTGATTGGCTGAACCGCTTGTCTAGCCATGACATTATTCACTGTAACCCACACCTCTAACCGATTCACATTCGTGTAAATGCGCAATATTAAATATATTTTCCCAAACTTTTTTTTAATAAACTGCATTTTTTAATCTGGCCACTAGATGGCTTGAGGGTTAAAGAAACCGGAAATCTTTTACTTGCGTCAGGGTTCATTTTAAAAAACAGACTGAATTAAGTCGGAAGGCAAGTTTATTAGCAATTTTGCTTTCAGTCAACGCATTTATGAATCAAACTATGCTTTTCTTATTATAGTGTGTTGGTAACCGTTTTATAAAAGAGATAATGCACACCCTCTCATGCCTTATTGCATATGAACTTATTTTCTTTGCATTATTTGTTTTTTTTCTTATTTTTACCATTTCTCTTTTTCCATTCATTTTTGCTCGGAATTTAGTTTAGTAGTTTATAGAATAAAAGAACAGTGTTAATTTTACTCAAACATATACCTATAAAGAGTCAAATTAATAATTTTGCTGTGGTCTTTTAATTATTTTCCAGAGCCGTATCCATTATCTGTAATAACATAAAGCCCAGTGGTTTGTTCTTAGCCGAACTGTTATTAAGTCATTTGTTACTGTACCTGCCCCGCCTCAGGAAATGGCTCCAGTAGTTCCACTCCATCAGCATAGAGCTGCACGAGGCCCAGCAGATCTCGAGTCCTCACTGCCTCGTACAGATCCCCTTGTCTCGCTGTGGCTGTAGTCGCTGTGCGCCGAGCAAACCGGTGCTCCACGTACTTAGCATTAATGTACTCCTTCCTCTCAGTCCTGAAAGAGCAATCATTCATCGTCACTTCACTTATAATCATACATCGGCCAGAGAGGAAGCTGGGTAAAAAATAAAAATAACGCTTACATATCACTGGATGGTGTGGGCTTTGGGGAGGGGGTTGGCAGATTTCCTTCCAGGATTTCATTAAAGTGACTGTTGCCGATATTCTTGGCCAGCTATAAATAAAATACACAAAAACTTACATGTTACAGTCCGACGCAAAGTATCTGCAACTGTATAAACAGTTTTCGGAATCGTTTTTGCACTGGCAACAACTTTTGTTGGGGTAACCAACTAACAAACAGAAGTTCTTCGAAGAAAAGAAAAACATTTGGAAACAATTAAACGCCTTCCTAATAAAACTATGTATTATAATGAATCCAAATACCTTGAATTTAACAGATCTAACCAAAAAACCTACTGCCATTTTAATGAACCCAAGTCACAGGTTTATACACAAGAACAGAGATTTAGTCCTGGCAGGTGTGATCATTATAATCACTGGTGCCACTATTATAGCATACACTGTTATATTGTATTTCAAGAACCTGGATACTATGATTTTACATAAATAGTTTTTTTAGAACACTTAGTACTAAGTCCAAGAAGGAAGACTGATTTAGAACTTAAGATTTTGTAAATTTAATTGAAATGATCTATTAATCAAGCATCAATAACAGAAAAATCCCACAATTTTAAAGGCGGCGTGCAGCTAGACTGGCTGTAATAAATTGTATTAACTGTGATAATAACTAACAAGAAATAAGACAGTGAATTTAAAAATGCCATGCAACTGTTCAGATAATGATCACAAAGATTTCTCAAACAGGGTCTCACCAAGAGCTCTGATGTTCCTAATTTGTCCAGCTCCATAGACTGTATACGTGAGATATGAACGCCCATCTCTCTGTGGATCCCTGAACACTCAATACATGTCAAGATGCCCAGGTTTGTGGACAACCATTTAGGTTCTGCAGAACATACGCACGCAAAAAAAATATTACAATGCAATTCACCTAAGCACCGATAGAGGGCAGACAACAAAAGCTTTTGAAGGGATTCAAATTGAAATTCAATTGCAAAAGGGAAAACACACTGCATTAATTACTTACAAATAACTTACATGGAATAACCCCCATGTCCCAATAAACTGCTTCTAATTTTTCTACTTACAAGGTTATGCATGTTATGAATTCCTGCTAATACATATAGACCTCTGTACTGGACAACCAGCCACCAATTTGTATGCGACTATAGAAATAATCTGAATGAAGGAAAACAGGTAAGGCACAGACTAAAGAATTGGTTACTGTGTTCTCTGTACAGTTATCATTGTACACAGAGCTGTGTGTATAGAGAGCCTTTGTGTGTTGTCAAGACACCAAAAACTACAATACTAATCCTGTTTCCTTTAACATAAGTAAAAAGGGAATTATTTCCCTTTTAGATTACATCGTGCTGCCATTTGGTAGGTGCTGATATTTGCATAAATTGTGATCACAGAAGGGAATTGGGCTAAAATAGCATCACGGTTTCCATTGAATGTTCATATCTGAGTATTTTACCTTTTAATAAAATCAAATCTACATTCACATAGACTTTGTGTTTATGAGCGGTGGCATTGTGGTTCGCACAACCATCTCTCAGTGCTGATCCCAGGTTTGAATACCAATCTGGGTAGAATGTCCATGTCCTTCCCTTTGTCTGTGTGGGTTTTCGAGTTCTCAATTTTCCTCCCACAGTTTAAAAACATGGATGGACAAAGTAAACTGGCTGCTCTAAATTGTCCCTGTACAGTGTCTGTGTGAGTGATTGTATGGCTTGGTGCCCTATCCTGGGTGTACCTGCCCAGGATGGGTATAGGAAACCCCCAACGATCCTGGTAAAGGATTAAGTGGAAGATAATGAGATGAGAATGCTATGAAGCATTGTGTATGTATTTATATAAGGTTTCCATGTTTGACCTCTGAGGGTCCTTTCATATTTCATAAATTCTTTAATAAAATAATGTAATTTAACATATATATTATGAGGGCCTTTAGCTTGGTTTGTGTACGAAAGTATATCGTTGTTGCCGGGTTGTTGAGGTTAAAGAGGTCCTTTATGCTTCGGAATATCGCGTGTGAATTCTTTGTGTATTTATGACACGCATGTTTTTTTTACAGATTAAAAATGCAAATTGAATCCGGTGAGTCAAAGAACAAAAAGGTGAGTTCTGCATGATTATAATGGCTGGATTTCTTAACGAAGTATAAATCAAGTTGAAGTTTAACATGTCTAGGATGAGGTAATTAGAATGTTATAAGCATGTCACAGCAAGAACGGAAACTGTAGCTACTAAATGAAGTAACGCAGATTAGAAAACGGGTAGTTCCAGTCCTGAAATCTGATTGGCTTAGCCGCTTGTCTAGCCATGACATTATATACAAAATACCTCATCACCTCGACCCCTTCACATTCGTATAATGATATAAAATGTGTTGTTTTTTTCAAGGTTTTCTTTAATTTGGCTAATAAATGGCAGTATTTGATTGTTAAAGAAACCAAAAATCTTTTAAATGCAGTCAGGGTTCATTTGAAAAAACGTGCTAGATTATGTCGTGGAAGATGAGTTTATTAGAGATTTTGCTTTCAGTCCATGCATTCATAAATTAAACTTTTTTTATTATAGTGTGTTGGCAACCGATTCATAAAAGCAATAAGGCACTTGTGCATTATTGTGAATAAACCACGGGAACGAGGTGTAACGGCACATAAGGGGTCAAAGCGAACCCGCAGCAAGAAGGTCCTGGGTTCAAACAAAGTTTCTGCTTGGGGTAGTCTGCATGTTCTCCCTGTGTCGGAGTGAGTTAACTTCAGGTCATTTGATTTCCTTGCAAATTTCAAAAACATAATGTATACCCCTCTAAAAGGGTTGTTTGTAAACTATGTGTGAGGAAAGACTTGGTCACCAATCTCAAGAACCTATCACTATTAAAATATATGAATCTGAATCATTGTAAACTGAGTATTTAAAGGGCCAGGTGGGTTTGTGCTTAAGAAACCAGCCGTGCAACCTGATGGTCCTCGGTTCAATTCCCAATCGCACCAAGTACTATGACTAAAGAGCCCTTGGGCTAAACACCTGACCCCAATTGCTCCCTGGGCGCCGTGTACAGGGCTGCCCACCGTTCCGGGCACGTGTCATGTGTGGGTTAAATGTGGAGGGCAAATGTAGAGCACTTTATCAAATAGATCACTTAACCTGTTAATCAAAGCTGGAAAACAACGGAATAAATAAGCACGCACACATACTCAGACACACACACACATACACACTTGCGGCTAACCTGGTGCTCCACAGTCGCAGCACACTTCGTTACCAGGCATACGCAGTACTTCTTCAATAATGGCTTTGGTCAGGTCCTCCAAACCATCATCTCCCGTACTCTGTTCACCACGGAACGCCATGTTCAGAGCCTCTTCCTTACTGTTAGTCAGCACCGAAATCCAACTGCACACAGTTAATAGAACAAGGTGAATAAAAACAATATATAAAAATGGTATATTGTGTGTGTGGATCATATAAAAAACCTTCAGCTTCTATAAAGCACAGTAATTCATTATGTTTAAACTCAGACCTATACCCTGTACGCACTGCAAAAACTCACTGTTATATAATGCCCATCTGATTGCAACACCATGACTACCAAGAATATGCATGTGGTCACTACTGTCCTGAGGATAAACTGCCCTGCACCAATTCAGAGAGAGTGGAGGATTCTGATGCATGAGTGCTTAAGTGAAGAGGCGCGTCAGATTCTGCAGTCTGAGAAACATCACAGATCCTCAGGCTGTTGCTTCCATAAATAGACATGTCAAATATCAGCATCATCTGGGAAACGGTGAAATAACTCTAATTTGTTATTATGATCTAAAAGATATTATTAGCCTAGAGACAGTCACAAAATACTCTCATATAACTGGTTCATAAAAAAAAATAGAATTGGCAAAATAACCTCCTGTAACGACAGAAAGCACAAAAATACACAGGTAACTACCAAAAAACTGACAGCTAAAAATGTCTTTAGGCAAATAGGACAATAGAACCAGGAAAAACAGGAGATTGCGGTGTCTACGAACCAGAACCAGCGGACTACGGGTCATCTTAATCTATCAGGCAGTCAGGACGCTCAACACACTCCCTGCTCTGCCTCCCTTCCTCTCTTCCTCCTCCATTAATTTAAATCACAGCACTGGGACTGTAGATGTTATTTGGTTTCATTAACATGCTTTCATTCCTACTGATGTATGAGAGGATATCAGAATGTTTAACAGTTGCAGAATCTTTATTTTTACAGCTGAACACGACGGACACGTGCACAGCCATTATACTTTACTATACACCAGAGCTCGCTAGTAGGCGGACCGCAGTCCGGGTCCATACACAGGCGTTGTTCACTGCAGACCCAAACCGATAAACTATTGATTTAATTTTCACTGTTTATTTTTAGTGGCAGTACTTTTCTCGTCTTTACGGTTTAGGCTTCACTGTGCAGTAAACTCACAGGTGAGATCATGACACACGCTTCTCAGCCAATCAGATCTGTGCAGATTTGGGAGTGCAGTGCATGCACAGGTAAGGTATGAAGCAAGAAGAAGCAGTTAGAAGATAAAGTGAGTTAAAGAAAGGCTAATTCAGATAGTGTGCTCTGGAAAAAAGGAAAGTTGACAGTGAAAACTAAAAGGAATACAAGAAGGAAATAAATGTTAGAATGTGAAATTGAGTTAATGAACAGGCTTTTTTATTTTATTTTTACAAAAGCAACATGTTTCTTGTTTTAATTTAAGGGGAAATATGTTTAAGTGTTATAAGTCATTCATTCAGTTCAGCATTTCAAACATAAATATTGTTAAAACATCCATCCATCCATTATGTTCTGCTTATTCCTGTACTAGGGTCACAGTGGGGGTTCCCCATGCCCATCCAGGAACGAACATCTCGGGCGCTGGGCAGATACACCCAGGACAGGGCGTCAATCCATCGCTGGGTACACACTCACACATTCACACACTATACAGGGCAATTTAGAGCATTCCGTTTTCCTGGAATCCATGTTTTTGGATTGTGGGAGGAAACCAGGGAACCCAGAGAAAGCCCACATGGACACGGGGAAAACATGACACGTTCACCCAGATCGGGTTTCAAATCCCCAGCGCGGAAGAGCGAACGTGGGAACCACTAAGCCACTGTGCGGCATCTTCCGGGGTGGCACGGTGGCTTTATGGTTAGCACATTCGCCTCTCAGCGCTGGGGATTCCCGGTTCGAATCCCAATATGGGTGGAGTTTGCATGTCCTCCCCGTGTCTGCGTGGGTTTCCTCCGGCCTCCGAGACCCTCATAATGGAATAAGTGGAAGATTATGAATGATTGAATGAATTATCTTCCATTTATTCCTCTACGAGGGTCGCAGTGGTTCCCCATGCCTATCCAGGGGAGAACATTTCGGGCGCAGGGCAGGCCAGGGTGCCAATCTATCACTGGGCACACACTCACTCACACACCAACCCACCCTATAAGGGGCAATTTGGAGCATTCAATTTACCTTAAATCCATGTTTTGGACTGTGGGAGGAAACCGGGGAACCCAGTGGAAACCCACTTGGACACGGGGAGAACATGGAAACTCCACCCAGATTGGGATTCGAATTGGGAATCCCCAGCACTGAGTGGCAGACGTGCTAACCACTAAGCCACCTGAACAATATTTGTATTTTGTTTTGCCTATCTGTTGCTGATAGTGCTACTATGCTGCTTTTGGTATACAGGATATGGCACTAAATCATAAGACATGTTGGAGATTCTGATGGTCTGGTCTTGGCCATAGGAAAAAACGCTTTAAATATCAATCTCTCTCCTGCACAAATGATTGTACATGACCTGCACTCCAACTTACATCACAAACTCCTGTTCATCCTCTGCCTGGAAATGATATGTTCGATTATCTGCACAGAGAAGAAGAGGAAGTGCATTACATTAACAGCACTTTAACACATCGCACTGCAATCAGCTCAGCTGTAATGGACTCTTAATGTTGCTGTGTGCCTGTATATACTGTATATGTGTGTGTGTGTTTACTCACGGGAAATAAGGTCGAAGCACTTCTTATCTTCTCCAGGTTTAACCTGACAGGTAAGCAGGTTAAGTCGAACTGGTTGTCTGTTGGACTGCAGACAGACACACAGACACAGGTATTCAGGCATCAGGTTCCTGTGACCACCCCACTACAAAACCCACTTCTTTTTAAAATAAAGGAAAAGTCCTTTCAAATCCACTCGTGTGTGTGTGTGTGTACTTTATTGACATCACAATAATAAACCGATCTTATTGTATGTAATTCATTTCAAGAGAAGCTGAAGGGAAATTTTACAACGCTACCAATAATATTTAAATAATCCATTTTACGTTCACCTTTCAGCTCTGGGAATCCAGGCTTGGATGGTCATGATGGGAAATTGGCTGCACTAAATTGCCCCATAACCTGTATGTGTGTGTGTGTGTCTGTGAGTGTTTGTGTGTGTCCGTGTAAATGAGTGAGTGCCCAGCAAAAAATTACCACCCTTTTCTGGGTGTATCTGCCCAGCGCCCGAAATGTTCTCCCCTGGATGGGCATTGACCGATCACTGTACTATAGATTTGCAGTTGTTCTATTAAACCATGTAAATTTTAATACTTGGCTATTAATGCCGTACAGATCATGTGCTGTCTGTATTAAAGTGTCTACCACGGAACCCAGAGATCAGAATAAGACCGAGCACTTACTGTAGCATGTGAGATGGTCAGAATGCCACTCTTGACTGAACACTTTCTCCTCTGCCAAACCTTCCGGAGTCTGTTTAAATTAAAAAAAGTTACTGTATGTATTCCAAAATCTTAATAAAGGTCCTTTATTATTAAAAAATGATGACTGCTTACATAGCAGACCAACGATTACAAAATTATCAAGCCTGCAATATAATAAAGCCATACGGTACGAGAGGGCGTGCATTATTGTAAATAAACCACAGGAAAGAGGTGTTATTAGATACGATGCACAAATGGAGTACATTACACCTTTTTCCTGTGGTTTATTCACAATAATGCACAAACTCGAGTGCCTTATCGCTTTTATAAAATGTTTACAAACACACTATAATAAGAAAAACCAGGTTTGATTCATAAACGCTTTGACTGAAAGCAAAATCGCTAATAAACTCGTCTTCCGTGACAGAATCCAGTCTGACAGAATCCAATCCATTTACTAAAATGAACCCTGGCTGAAAGTAAAAGATTTCCAGTTTCTTTAACAATCAAATACTTTGGGAAACATTACACGAATATAAAGCAGTCAAGAGGTGTGGGTTATTGTGAATAATGTCACGGTTAGACAAGTGGCTCAGATTTAAGGACTGGAACTACCCGCTTAATAAATTACATTTATAAAATAGTTAAGGTCCTTTACATTCCTATCAATGCATGATATACATTAGTTTAAAACATGTACCATAAATGGAAATACAAATTATAATAAACAGCAACTGAATAACGATGACCACTAAGCTGATATCCTGTTACTCAGCGAGCAATGTTCACTTTAAAAACTGGACTAGATTAATGAGCTAGATTATCTTATTAACAATTTTGTTTTAAATAACCACATTTATGAAACAAACCCTTTTTTTTATAAGTGTGTTTGTAGCAGGAAAGAGGTTTAACTAAATGTCAATACATTTAGGTTAATAGATGTTAATATAGTTTTATAGTTTGAATTTCTTTTATGTTTATCTTTAAATTATTTTTTCATGTTTTTTCTTGTTCTATCTTATATATAATGCTCATATCTTTCTTCACTGGTTCTGATGCTGCTGTACAAATGCAAATTTCTCCTAACGGGATAATAAAAGGTTATCTCATTTTGTCTTAACTGTACTCTGTTACGACATCTCTTTCCTGTAATTTATTCACAATAATGTTCCTTTGAGTGTTTCTAAGCAAAATTTTATATACAAATAAGATTTACCCATCACTCTTCTTCATCAGGTAGCCCTTCTTTTCACTGCCAAACTCCTTATTGCCTTGGAGTTGGTGCATACTGTACCCACTCTGCTTGCTCTGCGAGTCCTAAAATTAACACAGACGATAATCAGCGACCTTTCATACAACCCCATTTCCAAACGCTGAGAAACGTTATATAAATGCAATATCAAAACTAGAATATGCAAAATAGCATTAACTTTTATCTAACTGACAAAAGAATAAAAAAAATATATATAAATTTATGCATGCGACACAGAAACAAATACAATTAAAACAAAAAATTGGATATGGGTGGCCTGGTGGTTTGCACATCTGCCTCTCAATGTTTCCATGTTCTCCCTGTGTTTGAATGGGTTTCCTCTGGGTTCTGCAGTTTCCTCCCACAGTCCAAAAACATGGATTTAAGGTAAACTGGATGCTCCAAATTGCCCCATGCCAAATTTTGTGAGTCAGTTTAAAAACTGTTTCTTTATAATTGCAAATAAATAAGACTATTATTTAAAAACGCAAAGAAAATAGGCAGTGTAAATATAGAACATCTTGTAACAAGACTTGGACATGGTAGACTGAGACGTGAAGCTTTGTGTGAGCAGTGAGTTCAAAATGAATGAAGACTGATAGTGACTTACAAATCAGCGTTTAATGTGTCTTTAAGTTATAGCCTTTTTTCAATAATGCATTTATAGATCATTGACGTTATTACAAAAATCTCGTAATGAACAAAGGAAATGACATGTAACCAAACAAGATAACAGCATTACTGATTTCCACTTACTCTCCTAGACTTCAGTCAGAAGGCAATAAAGGGTAAAAGAAAAGAAGGACGTCAGAAATGGGAACATTTCATTAAATCTGTTACATTTCAAGAATAGAGAGCAGAACGATTGAGGTATTTCACACTTCACATCTGCAGCATCATTTGGTTAAAAAAAGACATAATGCCAACTACAGAAAAACATTAAACACTTGGTGCCATAAAATTGGCCATTTATCCAGCCATTTATTCCTGAAACACTGAGAACAATGTACATCAGTTAACATCAGTCAAATTCTACAGAATATAAAAATCTTCTCGAGATTGATGATGTCACGGTGATGTTGTGGTTAGCACATCCACCTCCCAGTTCTGGGCATCCAGGTTTGAATCCCAATTCTTCCCCAGTCAACGTGAAGGTGAATTGGCTGCTCTAAATTACCCCTATATAGTGGGAGTGAGTGAGTGTGTGCCCAGTGATGGATTGGCGAACTGTCTTGGGGTTTCCCCTGGATGGGCATGAGGATTAAGGAATTAAGCAGAAGATAATGAGATGGGCAGCACGGTGGTTTAGTGGTTAGCAAGTAATTAGGGATTCCCGGTTTGGGTGAAGTTTCCTTGTTCTCCCACTGGTTTTCCCCCAAAATGTCCGTCTTGGTTTTTTTCTGGGTTCTCCATTTTTTTCCAAAAACATGGATTTAAGGTGACTCTAAAATTGTCCCCTTAGTCTGTGTTTCCCAAGCCGGTAGAGGGTGAGGGCTGTGTCAGAAAAGGCATTCAGTGTACACTTGGCCAAGTCTAATATGAGAGTTCATTGCTTTGGCAACCCTTGAATAATAATAACAAAGAGTAAAATTCCAAAAGAAGAAGATATTAAGATGATATAAATATCTTCTGGGAAAGATTTTTGTCAGTTTGTGAAAATTATATTTGTCAGAGATTATAATATTTTAATCCCCTAGACTACCTGCATCATTGCACATTTAAATTTCATGGATTAAAGTTTAAAGTTACAGGATTACTCTGGGTCCAGGAGAAAAAAAATCCTTCTCACAAAAAATATACATTTTTTTAATACCAGGAACAAATGATGATGATGATGTCTTCTTATAAATATTAATAAAGTCCAAAATAAAACAAAGCGGGCCCAGCACAAGTACTAGGGGGAACCTCAATACTGGCGTACCTACCTCTTTTTGGTCCAGTTGCAAAGAGGACTTAATGAGGTCTCTGAGAGCAGTCAGCTGTTTCTTTTCTTCATCTTGTGTTTGCTTGATCTAAAGATCAAAGAACATTCAGAATCGGAATCAGTAGTTCTTTCTTAATTATATACACAATAATATACACAGGGTCTGTGGATCAATATATATTTGTCAGTAAAAAATAACTGAAACTTTACAGCCATTGTAAGGGTTAAGGGCTTTGCTCATGTGCACACCTAAGCAACTTTGATGAACAGAAGGTTTGAACCGCCATCCCTCCCATTGATAGCTCAACACTCCAACCACTGAGCTACTAAGCCCTAACGTCCTTAGAGGTCTTTCTTTGTAACCGAATTCACAGCTGTGTATCTTGTCTTGTTTTTCTGAGGTGTCCCCATCCCCTTGTCTACGGTACTGCTGGAGCACTGTGAATATGACAATTATGGGATGGAACCTGGACTTCTGTTGGAAATTCTTTAGTGGAAATTCTTCAAGACAAGTTAAAATGAGGCTCAGTAGGGTGTGTGGCCTCCACGTGCCTGTATGACCTCCCTACAACGCCTGGACATGCTCCTGATGGGGCGGCGGATGTTCTCTCCTACAGACCCCTCCATGTCTCCTGGTGTACTGGCCTGTCTCCTGGTATCCGCTCCATGCTCTGGACACTGTGCTGACAAACACAGCAAACCTTCTTTCCACAGCTGGCATTGATGTGCCATCCTGAA
>JAOUQT010143688.1:0-18756 GCA_025769995.1 Xyliphius kryptos | reverse complement strand
CACACTATACAGGGCAATTTAGAGCATTCAATTTACCTTCATGTTTTTGGAATGTGGGAGGAAACCCACACAGACACGGGCAGAACATGTAAATTCCACTCAGATAGGGATTCGAACCGGGAACCCCCAGCGCTGAGAGGCGAATGTGCTAACCACTAAGCCACCATGCCACCTGAATTTAATTTATTAAATTAAATTAATTAATTGTGCCAGATCACTTGGTTTTGAGACTGTTGAGTGATGGCTCCACTATGGTCATTCTTAATGAAACAAACAAATTCATAGAGAATCAGTGAGGTATGCTGAGACAGAAATCTTACTTAAAGTAACAACTAAAGAGACAGTTACAGTCCATGCAGCTTAGAGTTAAGTGTGAACCTGAACTTAACATTCTGCTAAAACCACAGCACTTAACCTTTTATAGAGAACAAATAAAAATATCCAAATAGTGACAAAGACAAAAAGAGAATTTCTTAATAAGCTTTTTAATCAAGTTCTTTTTCATTAAAGAAAAGGAACATAATAAAACAGTGGATTTTTTTCATTTGCAACAACGCTAACAAATAATCTCTAAAAAAAAAAAGAAAAAAAAAAAAAAGGTAAAAATAATGAATCGAGAAAATTACAGTGATCCTTTCCTTAATACAATTGTCCAAAATAAAGCAAATGGAAAATAAATGTACAGTGTACCAGTTCATATGTGGAACACAGAAGAATCCATTATTCTTACATAACGTGTTCAATAAATACTTAATATAGTTAACAACGTATAAATATCTTAAAAACACATTGTACGGTTGGAAGATGAACAGAACTGATGTACAGAGATTGACAGACTGAGGTTGTTTGTGGGAAAGAAATAATGTTGCCGCATGAGCTCATATCCTTTACATTTGAGAACAAAAGGCTTCTGACTGCAGAGGACAGTTCAGCATACAGGGACACTCATGATGAGGTGATAACATTAAGACAACAATTAAGAGGAGACAACATTAAGTAAAATCATTTTTTTAAAGGATAAAAAACACAAACTCAAGATGTATAGAAAAGGTGTGAAGCGATTTAACAGGTCATTTGGACAGACAGGGAAAGGCACACAAGCAGAATTAATACTGATATTGTCTACTACTAATGTTCGAAATACTTCTGTCTTTCACATCAGGCACTTGTGAATGTCAACTGGCAAAATCTGAACATCCTTTCATCAGCTTAGAAGTCGTTCATCTTCTGAAGATATTTTAATATTGAGTCCATGCCCTGAGGGGAGCCCCAAACCCTCTTTAGTGCCTCACACTCCCGCTCATTGGCCTGTTCCAGAGCAGCCAGGTTAACGTTTCGCACCAGTGCTTTGGACTCCCATAGGACCTACAGTGGTGCCGTGGCAGCAGCATCATGGAAATGAAGTAAAATGAAATGCAAAAGCAAAAATGAGTTGTGGATACATAAAGAAAGTCTGAAATACATAGAGGTGAAATATCCTGATGTGGGCTTAGTCATAAAGAGAAACTGAGAATTATTTCATAAAAACAGCTAATACTGAGAATAAGCACAAATGTTTTTAAGGTCAGTTGTACATGAGTAATGAAATGCTATTAAAATAAGTGAAAAATGGAAAAAGAAGTTAAAGGTAATTATAGGAATGTATTTCACAAGGACATTTAAGATTCATTAAAATGACATCCATCGAAACAAAGGAAATTGACTTACGATTGAATTACAGGAGACGAGCTCCTTAATGCGAGCCATCACCTCCTGAGCGAATGTCCCTGGCCAGAGGACTTGGGACACCAGGCCCTTGGTACAGGCCTCCTGTGCAGTCAGCTTTCTCCCACTCAGTAACATTTCATTGGCCTACAAAATGAAAAGCACATTCATTTAAAAAAAAAAAAAAAACATTTTACACATACAGTATATTGCCAAATGTATTTGCTCACTCATCCAAATTATCAGAATCAGGTGTTCCAATCACTTATATGGCTTAGTGAATTACAGCGTGCCACCTGTGCAAAAAATCCAGTCGTGACATTTCCTTGCTTCCAAATATTCCACAGTCAACTGTCAGCTGTATTATAAGAAAATGGAAGTGTTTGAGAATGACAGCAACTCAGCCACCAAGTGGTAGGCCACGTATACTGATGGAGCGGGGTCAGCAGATGTCGACACGCAGTGTGAAGAAGTCGCCAACTTTCCGCATCAATCACTACAGAACTCCAAACTTAATGTGGCTTTTAGATTATCTTAAGAACAGTGCACAGAGAGCTTCATGGAACAGGTTTTCATGATTGAGCAGGTGCATTCAAGCCATACATCACCAAGTACAATGCAAAGAGTCAGATGCAGTGGTGTAAAGAACGTCGCCACTGGAATCTAGAGCAGTGGAGAGGCATTCTCTCGACAGACAAATCGCACTTCATCTGGTGGACAAGTCAGGGTTTGATGGTTGACCGTAGAACCGTACTTGTCTGACTTCATGGTGCCAAGTGTAAAGTTTGGTGGAGGGGGGATTATAATGTGGGGTTGTTTTTTAGGAGCTGGGCTTGACCCCTTGGTTCCAGTGAAAGGAATTCTGAATGCTTCAGCATACCAAGACATTTTGGACAATTCCATGCTCTCAACTTTGTGGGTCCCTTAACAGTTTGGAACTGCCCCCTTCCTCTTCCAGACCATAACCCGAACATCTTTGGGATGAATTAGAATGGAGACTAAGAGCCAGGCCTTCTCGTCCAACATCCGTGAGTGACCTCAAAAATTCCCAGAAGAGTTCTATTCTAGCTGCAAAGGGTGGACCGATGTCATATTAAACCCTATGGATTAGGGATGGGATGGCACTTAAATTCATGTGAGTCAAGGCGGGTGAGCAAATACTTTTGGCAATATAGTGTGTAATACCCAATAGAATTATTGTATCGAATTGTTTTAAATTTTCAGTTTAGAAAATTAAATGTAATTTATGTTTAGACTGAAAAGGACTTTCTACACTGCTGTATTCTTAATTCATTTTTTGTGAATGATGGCTTGTTGATTCAGCTTTGACTCCATAACTTTGCTATCTTAACTTTACTCTATGATATTAAAATGTTAATTTACCAAGTAGTTAACATATTGACATCAGGTAATAAATATACTGTTGCAGAAAGAATTGGACCGATAAATTCACTCTGTATGTTGAAAAACTGAGAAGGTGCACAAAAGTCCCCAATTTTTCTTCTTACCGACGCAACTCCCATGATGTGAGGGAACGTCACTGATGAACACGCGTCTGGTGTTTGGCCAAAGGTTGCATAGGGTGTTTGAAACCAGGCCTTTTCGGTTGCCCAGATAACATCACAGAGAGGAAGAATAGAGGCGCCGAGTCCAACAGCAGGTCCATTTACAGCAGCTATAATTGGCTTCTTGAACTGGATGAATGTGTTCACAAATGACCTGTTAACAAAATGAGGTTTACATATTACTAATCGATACATTATTATTTACTTACGTGTTTTAAGGACTAAGCATAACTAAAATTTCCAATATGCTGGGGAACTGTCCAGGTTTCTTTAGTAGATCTAAAAAATTGTCAAAGCTTAGCCTGCAGGTAACATCTTTCTCATATGCATCTGCTTTCAATAACTATAACTACTTAACAGACAAACATTAGATATAAGAAACAAAATTACACTCTAAAATCCATGTATTTTCTAAATTTGCCATGAGCAAATTTAAACATTAGAGTGACACACTTAAAATAATTGCAAGACTCGAATAGGAGTTATAATATGGTTTACAAAACCAGATCTCTTTTTGTATTGTAGAGAGGAATGTCTTGTCATTTATGTTGGTGTCAACTTCTGGTTTGGAATAATTTGCCATTGTAAAAAGTGTTATATATAAATGAAATGAACTTAAAACTTTTTTTTTTTTAAATGTGATTAATAGTGCAGTATGGCAAAAGTTTCTGAATTATCATTACCTGGAGTGGTTATTACCTAATTGTTACTCTATTATTTGTGAACAAAAGGTAATTAACACACCTGCCGGAAGTTCCTCTAATTGGTTTACAGCCTTTATGTGTGATCACAGTAACGACAGGAATGTGGCGTGATGACAAAAGACAATAGCCAGCAGTGTACTTAAAAGGAGCACTTGATAAATCCTGTCTATGGTCTTTTTTGCGCCTGGATTTAGGCACCACCATGTGACATGAAGGGACACAATGAGGACGGAAGACAGGATTTATCAAGCAGAGAAACAGGCTTTATTAACAGACTGGATTAAAATCAGCTGCTGGCCAGAGTCTCTGTCATCAAGCTCCTGTCACTATTGTGATTTTTCTCACTGCTGCATGTTCTACCCAGCACATAAAAGGCTGCAGACTGATTATTAACAGAAATGTAGGCAGGTGTGTAATTACCATCCATTCTCTTTGCTACCACCCACTCCAGCGTTATCCATACCACTAAGCCAGGCAATTTTCAAAGCCTTGATTCCAAACGGCCCGTGCTAATGTGTTATTTATGGCTCTCTATCTCTGTCATAATAAATAAACTACACATTTTTTAAATGTAATTTCACTTCTCACCACAGAATAGCAGCCCCATTCTAATACCAACCATCTGCATCTGAGAATTAAGGACATATTGTCAGATATTCCGAGGCAGCTAGCAGGAGAGAAGTAATTTTAAAATACTAAAAATACTGATTTTAAGAGTTGACCACAACATGAATTAATTTCTTAAATATAAGGTATTTTATACTGTTCAATGTTATCTGACTGATATGAAAAAAACTTGAGTGGCTTATATTCGGTTATATTGGCATTTGAAAAATAAAAGTAATTGTGACAGTAAAAATAGTTTTATAACGGGGGTATTTTCATATAACTTTTGTGGTGAAAGAATGTCAGAAAGAACAATGGTGGATGTTCGCTTTTATGGCCCACTCCATGTCTCCTGGTGTACTGGCCTGTCTCCTGGTATCTGCTCCATGCTCTGGACACTGTGCTGACAGACACAGCAAATCTTCTTTCCACAGCTCGCATTAATGTGCCACCCTGAATAAGCTGCACTACCTGAGCAACTTGTGTGGGTTGTAGACACTGCCTTATGCTACCTTTATTGTGAGAGAACTGACAAAATGCAAACGTGACCAAAACCTCAGCCAGAAAGGATGAGGACAGAAAGAAGGTCTGTGGTCACCACCTGCAGAAGCACTCCTTTATAGGGGTTGTCTTGCTAGGTGCCTCACATTTCTAACTGGGCAGGTTGATTTCACAGAAGTGTGGTTGACTTGGGGTTAGATTGTATAGTGTATGCTTTGTTTTTTGAGCAGTGTATTTCACTTAAATAGGTCCACATAACCAAAAAACACTGTCAAGTGGATGTTTTCTTCTCTGCATTATAGTCTTTGGTTTAGCAATGGCACATAATGGAGACATGTCAACATAGTTTATTACACCAATCCCAACAGTTAACCGTTACACTTTTGCTCTGTTTTTTTTTTTTTTTTAACTACTATACTATTTGAGCACAAAACACCACCGTGTACTTAAGTTGTTCTTTTTACAGTGATTTTAGATATATAGAAACACACAGTTCACGTTAGTTTAATCAAATCCAGAAAACCAACTGGGTTGCTAAAGGAACAGCAGCAGAACTTTCAACAATGTTAAACAAAAAAGGTGCATGCTGGGATAGCTGCATGGTTCAGCCATTCCCAGCAGCAGTTTCCGTCAGATTTATAGTGGGTTGATCGGGTTCTATTGCTCATGACTAACAGTGCAGTACTGTAGTCACTTTTTGTTTACTCCGTTAAGTATTATTCACTGTTGTTCATTAAAATGTCACAGTGAGTCAGTCTTACTGCAGATTTGCTTTTTGTTTTATTATCAAGGAAGTTAGTTAAATACATTTTTGAATAATTTAAATGTGAATAGCACAGTGTGTATCGCTGTTGCATTACTGAAAGAGGGTTTTAGGTTTCATTTCTGGGTAAGCAAGACTGGGTCCTTTCTCTGTTGGTATTTTGTATGTTTTCTGTAAAAACTCCAATTTTCTTTTACAGTTAAATATTTAACACAAGGAAGTTGAATAAACTGTAGATACTTGTCTGTTAGGTGGGGAATTTAGTTTTTGTGCTTTTTTCTGAGTGTTTGTCTTCATAATTAGCACTGGGATCAAAGTGAAGTAACATGCTTGCTGTAGGCCTAATTGGAATGAGCTATTCATAAAATGTAATGGATCATGATTATGATTTTCGAATCGATATTATAGTCCAAGAAGTCCAAGTGGTTGAATAATTTAGTAAGAAATCAAACCTGCTGTTTTTTCATGAGTATTTAACAACCTTGTTTTTGTTTTCTTTATTCTTTGTTATGAAATCAAAATGTCATGCATAAGAATAGATATAATGTTAAAAGTAGTAGTAGTAGTCGTAGAAGAAGAAGTATATTTTGTTTTACCTATTTTTAATATCAGTTTTAATTTTATTATACGACATAATCAGCAGGGGGACTCTTAGCCCTGTGACCTACATTTCCTGAATTAGATTCCTGGTCACGCCAAGTTCTGTTACTGAAGTGTCCTTGGGCATGGCACCTAACCTCGAATGCTCCCTGGGCACTGCCCACCGCTCTGCGCACAGGTTCTCACTTCACCAGTGTGTGTGTATGTATATGTGTGTGTTTCACTGCACAGATGGGCTAAATGTGGAGGACAAATTCCTCTGTGTATAAAACGCAGTAGGCAAAATATTTGTCTTTCTTTGTCTCCATCTTAAAGTTGTCATTGAAGTCATTATTGTGTCTTTTCTAACTGAACCCCTTTTGAGGATTTTCCTGTTTTAACTGAATGTGTATAAAATAAAAATTTGACATGTAAATTTACTTCTTTTTAAAAATGTATTTAATATGGAAGCAGCCTTAATTTGGCTGGTACGTCATTGTGAATATCATTTACCAACAATTAGATCGTGGTCATCAATTGATTGATCAGCACATGCTCACGCTAATTTCCTGGCATTTTATTAATGTTAAATCTGGCAAAATTCCATTTCCCTTTTCTAGCTGTAATAACTCCATCAGTTTGTTTTGTGTTGTCAGTTATTGTATTTAAGTAGTGAGTTTGTGGTTCCTTTTTGACAGTATTACACTGCAGGACCCTACTGTATTCCTGGTTCCTGTGGATAGGGGGTTTGCTTAATACTGTTACTAAATACTAACACTGAGGGTGGGGGGGGGGTTTGTGTTTTTCATAAAATTGATAAAATAAAGAACTTGTTGTATTTCTTAGGTTTTTTGCAGCTTTTCTTTTGTAATAAAGTTGAACACGTTGCACACTGCCGTGTTTTATCATGTAGTGTATGTTTGTACATATGTTTGTAGTTGTTTGTTTTTTCATAGTTCAGAAGGAGCTAAAGGTGCCATTTATATTTACTCAAACCCTGTAATGATGGTGTGTGTCTGAGAGATCATGTTCACAGGAGTACGTGTCATGAGTGTTACTGACTAACACACACACACACACACACACACACACACACACACACAAAAACATGTTTTCACATACACCTGTCATTATTGAGTTTGTTTACACAGTACGGGGTTACAATTTGCTGTGTGTTCCAATACCGTCAGAAATCCGGAACTGCACTACATGGGTCAAGTAAAAATAGAAACTGTTTAAAAAAGTGCGGTAATGTATCTGAAGCTGAAGGTTCATTTACATATTTGACATCTGAGTCAACTTACATATGCAGTTTCTTTGCTCTAAATGTTTATTGTGATGAGAGGATGTTCACTACAAAACGTATGTTGCACACTGATTTGGGTGCATGTTGTACAGGAATGTTTGTGAGAAACATTTATAACATTACCAGCAGTTGCCCAGTGATAGATTGGCACCCTGTCCTGGGTGTATCTACCCAGCACCCGGGAACGTTCTCACATGGATTGGTATGGGGAACCCCCCCACTCGTGACCCTAGTGTAGGATTAAGCCGAAGATAATGGCTGGATGGATTACCTGCGGTGTGGGAAGGCTTTTGGTTAAAGGCGTCAGGGGATTTCACAGCAAAGTGCCACAGTTCAGACACTTTCATGTAGTCATTCACATCTTTTATCTCATGTTTACCTATTGGAGTATTTTAGACTGTAAAATGAAACCCACACATTCTCTTCTCTGGGAATAGAGCCCAGGACGCTGCATACTGTGAGGAGACAGCTAACCACAGCGCCACCATACCACCTTTTAAAAATAAATCACATGGAGAAAGTTAGAGTCTGTCTTCTTTGTCCAGTGTTTAAACAATGTAATGCTTTGTTGATTTGTGTTCATGTGTAAAGAACTCATTCTGTGTGTGTGTGTGTGTGTGTTTAAGGCTTTTAAGGATGAGTTGGAGGGACTGATTCAGGAACAGACGAATAAGGGCAGAAACACGGCAGGACTCCTGGCTTTGCGTCAGTTTGCAGATTTCATGGCGAGCTCCATTGCAGGCAGTCCCACCTCACCCCTGAGTGAGTAACACAGTTGTATGGCTGGGTTCCACAGCAACACACCCACTTTCATACACTGCCTCTTGTCCTCGCAGTAGTTTTCTCTAAAGTATTAGAACACCTGTCCTGGATTTTACCGTTTGTTTATATGATATATTTTGTTTTATTGAAAAATATTCATGGTTTGTTGCTACCCTTTTTTTATAGCTGTTAATTTAGAACCCTGTTTAATTATTTTTTGTGGAGTGGCTCCAACCACTGAGGAAAAATAATATACAGTATACCTTGCAAGTTAGACCGTCTGGAGGTCATCGAGGGAACATTTTCTTAGTAGAGATTGTTACAGGTCTAAATTATTGCAGGTGCTTTAGGAAGAGAACGTCCTGATAGGCTCATGAAGATGTGAAGGCCAGGTGTCCACATACTGAATAGTTTACGTTTCTTATGCTATTATTGAACTAAGCTGCTTGGTCTTCACATTTTAAATTTATGATTTTTTTTTTTTTATATTTCTCCTCAGGTCTCGGAATCGCTTCCCCAATAAATGACTTGTATGGTGTAGACTCAGGATCCATGGTAAAGGGAGAAAAGCAAGCACGTTGTAAACTGGCAAGTCTCTACCGCCTGGTGGATCTCTTCAGCTGGGCTCACTTCTCCAATGCCTATGCAACTGTGAGCATCACCCTCAAACACGCCACCTTTGAATGTCGTGTTAAACCAGTGCACTTTAGTTTGAAACATGTACAGCACCAGTGTTCTGCTAATATTACACCACCTTTATTCTAACCAACCCTGACAAGTTCTTTTTCTACACCCACCTTCTGTCTTGCTGTTGGCCATTGTGTCCTTTGAAGCCACCTGAAAAGCCCATTATCTGGCTGTTAATCCAATTCAAACAGTTTTTATTGACCCAAGTCAGAATATGTAATTTTTATAGCTATAAGCTAAGGCTGCTTTAAGCTTAGTTTCTAAGTGGTTCGCAGTGGTATTGGGGAATACACACCCAAAATTATACAATTCTAAGGTAATTCCTTCTCTTAATTTGAAATTTTCTGTATAAAGAAGAGCTGAGTGATGACAAACCTTTTACGTTTGCTCAAATCTTGGTCATGTCAGGTCTTTACCACTCCTTTTTTTTACAAAAGCAAAAATTGTTTAATAAAAATAATACAATTTTTAATTTTATAATAGTTTTTGTGTGCTGTGTTCTCCAAAGGGAATACTGACTCAGTCAGACCAAATTAGTTTGTATTTTTGAATATGGATTGTTTTGATGTGGAACATCGCAAAACCTGGAATCTTTAAAAAGCATAAAACAGTTTTGGAATGTTTTTTGCTCAGTAAGATGCTGTGGTGCAAGGTCAGCCTAAGCTAGTTCAGTAGTAGCTACAGCGTCCTTTGTTAAAGCATGCATGCACAAGATCGTTTACAGCTGATTTTATATTGCTGTACAAGAAATAACCTGCATGCGTCTGAGATACTGCTCATAATATGCTTTTGAGATTCTGTGTTCAACAAATAGTGGATTTTTTTATTAAGTTTAAACAATCAACAGCCACTTAAATGCTGTGCTATATTTAGCAAAAGGACTGCAGCAGTTCTTGAACTAAAGGACATGTTTGTGTGTGTGTGTGTGTGTGTGTGTGTGTGTGTGTGTGTGTGTGTGTGTGTGTGTGTGTAGGTTCGTGTCAGTAAGGAGCAGGATCATATTCTCATCATCCCCAGAGGACTGTCCTTCGCTGAGGCTACAGCTTCTAATCTGGTACATTAACACAAACACACTGAAATTTGTGCAGCCAGGGCACAAGATCCACATTTGCTATGTACAGTCTAAAACTTTGCTATGTTTAGTGAAGAACTGATAAACACTTCAAGGTTACAAGGAGACACTATATGATTTATATTAACACCCATCCTGCTTTTTGGGACAAAGCCTGAGTTGCTATGACATCAGAACTGTCTTAAGAATCAAAGAACACGAAAAAATGAAATCTGAATAATAAAATGTGATGTGTCAAGATTTATATGAACAAAGAATGTTTAGAAGTACATGTAAGCCTTTTCAGTTTTAAGTTTAAAGCTGTAGGTTTTTGAATATATGTATATTACCTTTACTCATATGCCCATACGCTGTGTGTTAAATGTACATAAAACTTTAAATAATTATAAATGAGTCTTGTTCAGTTATCATGTCTTTAATTGACATAAAGAGAAAAAATATATTTTTTAAATATTTTTATTAAAGAATATTAATGAACATTAATTCATGATGTTAAGTATTTATAGTAAATATAAAAAAAAATCTACAGTAGGAAAGCCATGAAAACAAAATAATAGAAGCTTTACAAGCTGAAGTTTAAAATCTAACAGAATCTTGTTGCCTGTTACTGATAATTAAAGAAAGTTGAACTGTTTGAAAAAGTGTGTGTTTGTATCATAGTGTTATATTAAACTGCGCAGCTCTAATTGGCACTTGTGATATAACAACATATAATTTATCAGTTTTTTTTTCTGATTATTTACTCTATTCCTCTTGGTAAATAAATAGTAAATACACAGCATGTATTATTTGGGTGATTATTCTCAGCACTGCATTCCCACTGAAGTGTTGTAGTATAGTATTTGTTTTACTTGTACAGGTGACTCCAATGCAGCAGTGCTGCTGTAGATATAATCTCCAATACATTGTAACCGTTGTGTAGGTTTCAGCTTCCTTGTCTGTGGAATGCTTGATTAAGGTTGATGTTGTGGCAGCTGCTGCTGTTTTTTGAATTTTTCCTTTTAGCTGATAAGGATTGAATAGAGTGTGCATGTGGTATGCGTATGCACCACCTACACCCACATGCACCACGAGAATCCACTCAGACCGAGTGTCATTGTTTCCCAACACACATTGATGGACTAATATAATATCCTTTAAGAACATAACACGGAGAACAATACAGTTCCTCCTCACGGGCCATTAAAAACTATAACAACCTTTACAGTTTATGTGCTGTAACATCAACGCTACCCTTTTAGTACAGTAGGTGGTTCAGTCTGTATTTTGAAGTACATGCATGTCCACATTTTTTGACCATATAGCACATACCCATGGACAGTTTTAAGAAATGGCATCCATTAAATGTGTGCATGAACCTTATATATTATAACCTAATTATAATAAGGTTAGCATGGCACTGTGCTTGTTTGTGGCTCTAATATGACGTGAAGGAATCACACTTCACTGTACAGGTTATATAACTGTGTGGGTGACTGAACAGCCTACTGCGTATTGATTTGTTGAGAACAGAGACAGTAGCTGCTGTCAAGAAAATGGGTTTATCAGCTACAGCACCAAGTTGTGGACATATTTTTATATTTAGTTTTTTTCCTCTAATCAGCCTGATTTTGAGTTTATTGGATATACAATGTGTAATTAACTTTCTTAATGGAAATCGTTCAGATTGGGTTTAAAATGTTAGTAAGTTTAGAATAAATCACTGATTTGCAAAGAGGGTCAGTAGAAATGTTTTATTTTTTTTTTTACATTTTTTTTGTAATATGTTTAATGGAGCTTTCGTTATGCACAAGGGTGCAGTAATGAGAAACAGGGAAAGATCTGACAAGGTATCCAAAGGCTCAGAACAGACTAAAGTTTAGTTAGATGCTGTAGAATTTTTACATGAAAGTGCCACTAAACGGATATTGAAATGGTGATTTAGTCAAACGTTTTGGTTCATCAGTAGTGTCTGAATTTTGTACAGAGTAAAATAAATCTTCAAAATAAGGTGTGATGTGAGAAATTAAAGGTTTATATTATTAAAAACAGCATTTATTAAAAAAAAAGGTTTTAGAATGAGACTACTCAACATATGCAGCAGTAAACCTATAAAACATAATGTAATATTAATTAGTGATAATGCAAGTTTGTTTTTATGTGTAACAACTGCCACCTAGTGGATACTTTGAAACATCTCCGTCTTATAACTATCAGACTGCATTCCTGTAATATAATCACAGTTACCAACAGAATAATAAAGCAGAATCCCAAATGACTTGAAATAAAGTTAGTGCTGATCTTAAACGTATTAATTTAATACAGTACTTAATTTAAATTAATGTTCCATTGCACAGAGTAGACCATTAACAGTTAGCGTTGTTGCTAGGTTACATGGGGACTAAGTGACCTACTTGCTCAATTTTGCACAAAATTCTTTTTTTTTTTTTTTTTTTTTTTTGCTTTCACATAAAATATAACTTTTTTAAGTAGAAGTTTATTGTTGGATCTAAAGTTTTCTGTTTACAGAATTTTCTGAGAAAATCAACAGCATGTGTCTCATTTTTAGGTGAAGGTAAATATTTTGGGTGACGTTGTGGATCAGGGCTCCACTAACCTACAGGTTGACTTGTCTGGGTTCAGCCCTCATGCTGCAATCTACTCAATGAGACCAGATGTTCGCTGTCTAGTCCACCTGCACACCCCCGCTGCTGCAGCTGTGAGTTCTGTCATGCTTGGTCTGTGCTTTCATTTTAAAGCATTATGGGAAAATGTGTTTTCATTTGTTTAATCTCTGCACATAGGTGTCATCGATGAAGTGTGGCCTGCTGCCTATCTCCCAAGAAGCGCTAATCCTTGGAGACATTGCTTACTTTAACTACAATGGCAGCCTGGATGAATCTGACGAGAGGGCGGAGCTTCAGAAAGCTCTTGGTCCCTCAGCCAAGGTACAGTTACACATAGCTTGTTAAAGATGTAAAAGGTAATGTACTCCAAACAAGGTGTTTGTGTGTAGGTGTTAACTATTATCACACAAGTATAGTGTAAAATATTCTGTCCTAGTGTCAATTATCTGATATCTATTTTTTTTTTTTTGTTACAGGTGTTGGTTCTGAGAAATCATGGTATAGTGGCTTTAGGAGAAACTATAGAAGAAGCTTTTCACTTCATTTACACTGCTCATTATGCTTGTGAGATTCAGGTTAGTAGGGAAGCATAGTTGTGTGATTGCTGCAGTTAGGTTTTCTATAAATGACTGTTTTTGAAAATATTTTTTATATCTAAATGCTGGATGTGTGTAAATGTGATTATGGGATGGGGGAACAGAATGTTTAAGGTCATGTTGTGGTAAATTCTATGTTTTTATATAAAATTTTAGTTTGTTGAGCAGTCCATTAATTGGGTAGCTGCTAAGAGGAGTCGATGGTTGCTCATTTATGGGTTATAGAGTTGAAGTATGTTTAATGGTGGAGAGGTGTAGTGGCAAGTATATTTATGTAGGCAGGATGATAAATGAACTATTTAAAATGTCTTTAAGTTACAGTAATACTCCTTGGCTTTTTTATACAAAACTATATATATAACTACTTTTACATGTGACTTATTTTGGACATTGGGTCACACACACTTGTTTGAGATCTATTTTTTTCAGTGAACGGGTCATCCAGATATTATTAGCAATACACGTTATGATTTGCACTAAATGGTGTCAGACAGGTGTGAGGAGTCTGAACAGTAGCTGCTGATTCCAGTTCTTGAGCAGTGATAATCAATGAGGGTGGACTTCCTATCTGGACTTCATTATTTTAATGTGGGGAAAAAGCTGATTCACAGATGTTGTTCAAAAAATGCTGCCAAATATGTGCCACATTTTCTTATAGTTGGGTACTTTTCTTCAGTCAGCAAGTTCCAAAACTGCCCCACTGAGGGCCTTTCGTTGTCTTTTAAACGTCAGTTTGCTGGACTAAAATTTGGTCTTCCAATGCAGATCTGACATTTGTATGTAGCAGGAGCTCTGAATCTCATCCTTCAGCTTCTTTCATGAATTGCTCATATTGAACAAAAAATTTTCAACACATTCATCACTTTGGGATGTTTAACATTTTAGAGCACATATTAAACAAGATGCGATTGTGCCATGTGGGCATAGCCGTGCGCCGGTTTCTGAATGTAACAAAAGTGCAAGGCATGCACACATGGAAACCCAGTTTTGAGTGTACATGCTCCATTAACTGCATGAACACTCAACTGGGTTTCCACGTGTGCCTGACATGCATGCTCACATGAATTTTTGACATTGATTTGCCATACACAGCAATCTACCGATGTGCACTGTGTGATCAACTGGTCAATCGCAATCTTTTAGCACGCAGATCTATCGACGTATTGGCACGCCTGATGTAAAGCAATGTGATAATTATGTACAATACAGTTTACTTTTAAAAGCATGTTTGTTTAAACTATGTTTTATATCAGAACTGGAATGGCAAAGTTTAATGTGATTTATAGAAATGCATTGAGTAAATCCTGCAAAATAAAATATAAACACATAAATGTAAGAGTTTAGTTTTGATGGTTTAAAGTAAATTAGTACAATGAAAAGAATCTGGCTGTGCAAGTAGAAAAAAATGTGTTTCATTAGCACGCTACACAATTGTCTGAATAAGCAATTAACAAATTTGGATTCAAGCACATCTGAATTCAGTCCTTAATCTTGCATGTGTCTATAAAAATTGTGATTAGTACTTATAAGAAAATATGATTGGTTTTTAGTTTTTGTTTAGTTGTCATTTTAGTTAACATTCAGTCTTCCAATGAAACAAATCATCAAAGCGGTTCTCTGAGTAAGTTAAGTGTGGCTCTATGTAGGTGTCTGTGTGCATGCTATGCATCCTGTTAAAAATGATGTGGCCATTTTAGAACCCTTTTTGATGTAGTCGTCAGAATCTGAGATCCGAGATCATTTGAGTCCATTAAATCTTAGTTCTATTAAACCTCAGCTCTGTTGTATTCTCTCAGTTTCATCCTGTATGCTTTGTCTGTGTATATTTCTGTGTAGGTGAATGCATTTGCATCTGCAGGAGGGCTGGAGAACCTGATTGTGTTAGATTTGGAACAGTTAAAGAGCAGAACACAGGGCGTGGCAGAAACTGGAATTAACATGGGCTCTCAGTTCAAGTGGAAACTGGGAGAGCTGGAGTTCGAGTCTCTAATGAGAATGCTTGATAACATGGTATGTAAAAAATACAGTTTTGGTTAGTATGAGGTTGTAACTGGGGTCAAAAGTCTTTTTTTTTTGATAATTCATTTGATTATTCTCTAAAGCCATTCATACTTTTACAATAAGCACTGCACACAGATGTTTTCTTTGTCTTTTTCTGAAATTGGTTCTCAACCATTTAATTAGTTTTATGGAAATGCATTTATGTCTCTCTATTTTAAAACAGATGATTTATAGAGAAACCGTGTCTCTGTAAATCAGTAGTGTAAGATTAGATAACCAAACATCAGTATATGCACATCAGTGAGAAAAATGCTCTAGGTTCAATTAAGATGTAAATTATGTGATGTGTCTAATAAGTAAAACTTGTTCTGTTTAAAAAAAAAAAGATCTTAGGATGCAATAAAACCAGTCATACTAATGTCAACAAAACTTTGACTTTCTGTAACTCTGTTGGAATAAAGGCTCAATTGTGACAATTCTATATTAACTACAACTCTCTTCCTGCCATGAGTAAGGCCAAACTAAGCCATTGCATTAGAAATCAAACAAAAACTAATTATACTTTTGGGTAAATCAAGGGTACCAGTTCATGTCAACCTGTACATCCCATAATGACAATGCAGATGACCCCTTTTACGTTTTCTATGCAGGGTTACAGAACCGGTTATACCTATCGGCACCCGGTGGTGCGGGACAAGCCAAGACACAAGAGTGAGGTGGAGATACCTGCCACAGTTACTGCTTTTTCATTGGATGATGTGGGCGATCCTTCCCGCCTGCAACTGCGTCTCCTTCAACAGAGGCAGCAGCGAGAGAAAACACGCTGGCTCAACTCTCCTAACTGTTATACTAAGATCAATGTAGCAGATGGTGAAGGAGCCGAGGAGAATGGTCGTATTAGGACAGTGGTAGGTGCATGTTTGTGTGGGCTTTGTCACTTTGCCCTGGCCTGATTAATGGGGACACGAACTTGTGGTTAACATTTTTAATTGTTGAGTTACAAAGTGCACCTGTATTCTGAGTGATGCTGAAAAATGTACAATGAATATGGCTAATCATTTGTGTTTGTTTTTGTATAGAGATAGATAAATGAATGTGCTGGCAACTAACTATTTGTCACTTTTTGTGTGTGTGTGTGTTTTTTTTTTTTTTGTTTTTTTTCCCCTATTGCTACATCAGTGGATGAGGTCGGAGGAGAGTGGCAACACCAGTGGTACCCCGATCCGCATAGAAGACCCAAACCAGTTTGTCCCTCTGAACACCAACCCCAGTGAAGTTCTTCAAAAACGAAATAAAGTATGTTACTTTTTTAATATGACAGTAAATATGCTCATGTGCTTTCTCTTCCATGCCCATAAATATTTACTTTTACTTTTTTGTTTTCAGATCAGAGAGCAGAACCGCTTTGACCTAATGACTGCCGGCCCTCAGTCTCAAGTCCTGGCCGGTATTGTGGTGGAGAGACCCCCGGTAAGAAATATATGGCTAAAAGTTCGTCTGTAGTGTGCAGTTTTAACGAGAGCCACTAGGTGTCACCAAACAGCAACATTTCAATAATCCTTTCAGTTTTTTTGACTTAAAAACGAAGGTACAGAAACCATGTGCATAATGCAGCACATTTTTATTTAAATTTGTCATTTTGTAGGTTTTCCACATGTGAAAACGCCTTCTCACTGTAGAATGATTTAAAAAAATAGTTTAGAGATCATTGTAAACTGTTTTCATGTTAAGTAGCGCAAGTTAGCCTATTTAGGTATAATGGTATATTTGGTATAATGCACTTACTCACCCAAATACCACAACACACAGAACTCCTCCTGATGAAAAAGTAATCTTATGCAGTGTTTTAGCAATATCGGTTGCAAATGCACCAATTTTTTTTCCATGTCGTTCTTATCATTTTTTAGAGAAAGTACTCTCTTTTTTGATGTGTTTGCAATGCAGAAATATGACCGATCACACAATAGAAAGGTTTTTTTTTTTTTTTTATTCATTTTCTATTTTTTTTTTGTTTGTATTGATTAATTAAATAATAATATTCATGCCCCGATAAATATAAACTTTAAATTAAAAAAAATAATAATTTTCTGAAGTCTAAAGGAATTTGTCTGTTTTACAAGACATCTTTGCATTGCATGGTAAGCTTTGCAGTTTCCTAATTTGTCAGCAGTGCAGCAGAATGTTATGAAATCAGTGAGTTAACACGTGCGTTTTGCTTTAAAGGAGCAGCTTTGTGCAAAGGTAATGTGCTTAACTGCTGTGTGCTCCCTGTTTCTACAGATTTTGTCATCATTTAGTCATATTTGATTTCAGCGTCTGAACCAGGAATTGCTGAAACTGAAGAAATGACTTGTTTAGTAAAAATCTGAAATGGGATCTAATATACTGTTAGGGTTTAGACTATTTACACTAACAACATGTTTAAATTCACGAACGCATATGTACAGTTTTATTCGAAATTCAAGAATTTAAAATTTAATTGAAGAACCTGATAGAAGTATTTTATCTTAAGTGTATTGACTTAAATTTAAAACACTCCAAGCATAACACGTATGGATAATTTAAAGGTCATATAGTCATTACGATCATAATTTAGGCGTTTCTATTTACTCTATTAAATAACTATTAAATTAACGTTAAAGCAAGTCAAGTTTCTAAAGGCCACTGTGTTGTTGCAACTTTTGAATCTAGCACCACTGATCGATGCTGTTTACAGTAGTGTCAATAGTTCCTCCATTTTGTTTAAGGCAAGTTGTAATTTGCACACTCACCACTAGATGCTGACAATATGATGTGCATAAACTCTGTATGTGTGTACACTACTGAAAAAAAAATGGAGCACTAAAATAACACATCCTAGATCTCAATGAATTTAATATTTCAGTTAAAAATCTTTATTAATTGGATGGTGGAATTTAGTAGATAGTGGGATGCATTGAGAACAAAATAACATAAAAATGATCAAAATTATTTTTCAATTGAAGTCTGGATTTGGAATCATATTCAAAAAACGAAGTGGAAAATCAAATGACCGGCTGATCCAACTTCAGTGGAAATTCCTCAAGACAAGTTAAAATTGGGCTCAGGAGTGTGTGGCCTCCATGTGCCCATATGACCTCCCTACATCGCCTGGGCATGCTCCTGATGAGGCTGCGGGTGTTTTCTCCTACGGCCCCCTCCTGGTGGACTGGCCTGTCTCCTGGTATCTGCTCCATGCTCTGGACACAGTGCTGACAGACACAGCAAACCTTCTTTCCACAGCTGGCATTGATGTGCCATCCTGAATAAGCTGCACTACCTGAGC